>CAWUHX010000084.1:0-168942 GCA_963922205.1 Romanomermis culicivorax | reverse complement strand
AAGAAAAGGCAAAAGGCAATACATGCAGAATCCAGTTATCCAGAAAAGGTTGTGCTACTGGATGTCAGAGAAAACATTTGGAGAGGAAACATATGGCAATATATAAGCAGTTTGCGGCTAAATAAAAAGAAGATAATGAAAATAGAAGTAATTGTGGAACAAATTGCTACTATTATAGTTATGTTAGAGAATTAATTTTTGTGTTTCCCTCAAAGATAAACCTAGCAACTCAAAAACCAAATCAGAGCATGAACTTAAATCTCAAACGTCTGTGGACAATTGCTTCATGCAGAAAGTAAACTTAAATTAGCACCAGCGAAAAGTGTCCCTATGAACACCTATTCAGTGGTGCTGGTCAAATTTATGATCCTACCAAAAATCGTTTGAAGGGTGATACTGTTGTAAATTACTGTTTCTCAAGTATAATTTTGCTACCATTGCAGTGTTTTTTTTTGTGCAAGCCTATTTGTACCTGTACAAAGATCGGCCAAAAAGTCTTTGTTGGTACGAAGAAAATTTTTTTTGTACACTGAAAAAAACCATGATATTTTATGTATTTTTACACAAAGTTTCTTCCTAATAGAACTCGAGTTCCCGTCCTTCATAATCATCTTACAAATTAAGAAAATATACTCATAACTTCCATAGATCTGAAAAACTTCAAGTTAAACCTGAAATTTCTGAAAATTAGTTCCATGATGCTTCTCAATTCAAACTCAGCTTCATGTTTAAAAATACAGTTGCAAGAAAGTTGGAAAAATAGATTTTGACGTTCTGAAATGGACCGAAATTCGCCTTCTCCATACAGGAGGACCGCCAACATTTGCTCCCTTTAACGGAAACTTTTTCTGCAGAAAGCACGATTTGTAGGAAAATAGTATTGCAGAGAATTATAAAATCCAGCGCGTAGCGCCGGAAAATTTTTGGTGTTTTCTAATGGTGCAAAGTTTTATGTGAATAATAATGAATAAAGATCCGATTATGACCGGATCTTAATCATTGATAACAGCCGATCCGGATCTTACAAAATTTGGTTCAACGGATCCGGATCGGATCCGGATCCAAAAAAATCTGGTTTAGCGGATCCAGATCCTAAAATTTGGGCGGCTATCCGCGGATCCGGATACCCGGCCCATCCCTAGGAAAGAGGTCTAATTTGTTTTCCACATGTGGAAAAAAATTTTTTTTCGTCTCAAAATCCTCGTTTTTTCGCTTGAAAATGCTCATGAACGCTTTATTTAAGTGTTTTTGAGCTTTTTAAAGCACTCTGATAATCATTCTGATCATATATCTCAAAAATTAGATTTAAATTTTGTGTTCATAAATTGTAATTTCTAGAAAGTTATCATTCGAAAAATTTTAAAACCATTAATTTGTTCCTAACCTTTCATAAATTTGGCCGAAAAGCTATGAGTCAGAAGCGTAGAAATTTTCCAAAAATACTTCATGGAGCTTTGAATTCAATTTACGTTAATAAAGGAAGAAACGATTCAAAAAGTTTAAAAAGTTGACGTGTTGATCTTTCTCAAAAAAATCTATGAAGGAAAAAATGCAGATCTTCATTAAATATAGATATAATATGCAAGATTGCCCATTAAACATTAAATAATATGTTTAAGATGATGAAAACTATTGAAGATTAAATGGTAAGTAAAGGTAGACATGCTAAAAGCCGCGCCTGAGCTTGGTAATAATGATTATTAAAGTTATTACCGGCGCCAAGCGCCGGAAAATTTTGAGATTTGGACCTCCTAAAATGCACCAAAATGCTTTCAATATGAAAACCCCCAAATCTTTCTTCGACATTTATGGAAAGGCCACAAAAATTTTTTCCACATTCCAGATTTTTTTTCCACATTATTATAGTGCAAATGTGGAAAAAACAGTGAGAGGGCAGCTAGCATCCAGTGTTGCCAAGTAGTCGCCTTCAAAAACCCAAATTTTTTTCGCCAAAAAACCTCAATCATTCCAAAAAAACCTAGAAAACCTCAAAAAAATTTTGAAATTCCCCTGAAAAAACCGCAATTTTGAAAACAGAGAATAATTTAATCCATAGGTAAAACGAATAAATCAAACACAAGTTTATTAAGAATCAACAGCTTTATTCAGCTGCTAGCTGCAGAATTTCTTCTTCATCAACACATTCAGCCAATTTGGCACCAAACTGTTTAAATAATCATACATGCCGGGGCGTATGTAAATTTTTTCAACATAGGATTCGTTACACTAAAGGAGCAACAAGTTTCAGTCCTTGAAGCCGAGCCATATCGCACACATAGAATACGGTCCAACAATACTGTCAGAAAATTGTGGCTTTCAAACTTCAAAGATAAGCCAGAGCTTGCAAATTTACAACATAAAATCTCTAACTCATAAGATTCCTAATCCTAATTCTAATTGATACTCAGTGTTTTTTCTGCACAGTGCAGAGAAGCCAAAAAAATTTTTTGTACTGCGGTTTTCTCCTGTCACCACCGTTGTTCCCCCCCCCCGGGCCTTTTCCCCCGAATGGGAAAAGGGGTAGAAATTTGTTCCATACAACCCGAAGTTGTTTTTTTCGCTTAAAAATGCTCATAGATTCCTTATTCGTGTGTTATTAGGGATGGGCCGGGTATCCGGATCCGGATCCGCGGATATCCACCTGAATTTTAGGATCCGATCCGGATCCGCTAAACCAGATTTTTTTGATACGGATCCGATCCGGATCCGCTGAACAAATTTTTTAAGATCCGGATCCGTATCCGCAGTTGTCAATGATTAAGATCCGGTCATAATCGGATCTTTATTCATTAATATTCACATAAAATTTTGCAGTATTAGAAAACACAAAAAATTTTCCGACACTTCGCGCCGGATTTTATAATTCTTTGCAATACTATTTTTCTACAAATCGTCGCTTTCTGGAGAAAACATTTCCAGTAAAGGAAAAAATGTTGGCGGTCCTCCTGTATGGAAAAGGCAAATTTTGGTCCATTTCAGAACGTCAAAATCTATTTTTCCAACTTTTTTGCAACTGTAATTTTAAACATGAAGCCGAGCTTGAATTGAGAAGCATCGTGGAACTAATTTTCAGAAATTTCAGATTTAACTCGAAGTTTTTCAGATTTATGGAAGTTATGAGTAATTTTCTTAATTTGTAAGATGATTATGAAGGACGGGAACTCGAGTGCTAGATCATGGTTTTTTCAGTGTATAAAAAATTTCTTCATACAAAGACCTTTTGGCCGATCTTTGAACAGGTACAAACAGGCTTGTACAAAAAAAACACTGCAATGGTAGCAAAATTATACTTGAGAAACAGTAATTTTTCAACAGTATCACCCTTCAAACGAAGGGTGATACTGTTGAAAAATTAAACGCTGAACCAAATTCAAACGCTGAGCCAAATTTTTCAAGATCCGGATCCGCTGTCCCCAAAAAAGTCGATCCGGCCCATCCCTATGTGTTATTGAACTTTTTTCAGGGTTGGAAAATATGGGTTTTTTAGGGTTTTCAGTTTCTTGAGTTTTAATCATCAAATTTTGGGTTTTTTAGTTTACGTTTACAAAAACGAAAAAAGGAAAAAAAGAAGAAAAAAAAGTTTACAAAAATTTTTCATACATTTTGTTTTAAAATCGGATTATAAAACTTATATGATTTATTATACCTAAAAGCATCGTACATAATTAGGCCATTTCAAACTTGTATCTGCCGAAAAAGTTGCAGTTTTTGATGACTAAACTTTTAGTTCATCGGCAGAAATAGTTTTGGCGTTATTTTAATAAAGTTTTAGTGCACTTGATTAAATTTTATGTACCCTAATCATGTTTCAAATGGTTCCTATGGCGCTTATAAAGTTTAGTGCTGGAACTTCATATATGTCATTGGGGGCGGAGACATACATACATGTAATTGGAGGGGAAGTGCTATGGGACCCCCCCTCCCCAGAAATCGTCGACCATATGGCTAGCCATTGGGCGACCCCCCCCCCCAGGATTTTCCAATCCTATGGCTAGCCATATGGTAGCCCGAGGGACCCCCATAGTTTTTAGTCGGAAAAATACTGAAAAATGTCATTTTTTCCATGAAAAATGTCAATTTTTGAACAAAAAATGGTCAAAAACGTCAATTTTCTCGGCGCTTCGCGCCATTACATATTTTATCATTTTTTAGACAAAAATTACTACTTTTTAAAACCGTTTTTTCGAACATTTTCATGGAAAAAATCGAATTTTTTTCTTTCAGGGACCCCCCGCCCCAAATTTTGGGAATTACTGACCCCCGGCCCCAAAAAAGTGCTCCAACCCTCCCCCCAGACCTCAGAGCTCCGTTACATGTATGGGTGGAGGGGGAAGTGCTATGGGAACCCCCCCACAAATGATCGACCATATGGCTAGAAATTAGGCGACCGTCCCCATACCTGTAATTGTGGGAGGGTTGGGGGGACCCCCCAACTTGGTCAACCATATACCCAACCCCCCCCCCAGTTTAGAAAAAATTATAAAAAATTGACACGTGTATGTTTTTGGCCTTTTTTAGGAAAAATTTTGACTTTTTTCGACGCCCCTCCCCCAAAATTTTGGATTTACCCTCCCCCCCAAATGGTCGGACCTCTTAGGGGTATGACCATCCCCCAAAATTTTCCAATCCTATGGCTAGCCATAAGGTAGCCGTAGGAGCCCGCATACTTTTGGTCGGAAAATACCAAAAAATGTTAATTTTTTGACAAAAAATATCCATTTTTGAACAAAAATTGGTCAAAAATGTGAATTTTTTGGGCGCTCCGTGCCATAAATACATTTTTCCGGTCTTTTTAGAAAAAATGAATATTTTTAACTATTTTTCGGATTTTTTTCGAGAAAAAAAATGATTTTTTCTCCTTGAGAAAGTCCTCCCTCCAAAATTTTGGGAATTAGTGACCCCCAGCCCAAAAAAGTCGCCCGACCACCGTCACATGTATGATTACATTATATATAGAATATACACATAAGTGAATTATGACAAAGCCTAAGCCCAGTGCAAGGCCTAATTCTGATTACCCAAGTAACGATCAATTGAACGAAGATCTCACCAGTCGATAATTAACATGTGTGACCAATGTTCCCCCCCCCCCCAAATCGTGCTTTTTCGAGGAAAAAAATCGGAAAGGAAAAAAAATTTCGGGCTCGGGGAAAAAAATTTTGGGGGATCAAATATAGAAAAAGATGCGTTTTGGTGCATCTTAGAAAGTCATATCAAAATTTTCCGGCGCAAAGCGCCGGTTTAAAACTTCAATTATCATTATTATGTATATTATGTGGGTCAGGCGCTGCTTTTATTATGTCTAGCTTCATTTATCACTTAATCTATAATAGTTTTCATCATCTTAAACGTATTATCACATGTTTTAATTGGTAATCTTTAATATACTATCATGATATTTAATGATGATTGACATTTTTTCCTTTTGAGAAAGATCAATACGTCAAGTCCCTACGCTTTTTGATGCAATTATTTCTTTGCTAACGTAAAATCAATCCAAAAACTTCATGGAAATATCTTTCGGAAATTTATACTCTTCTTACTCATATATTTTCGACCAAGTTCATGAGGGCTTACAAATAAATTACAGATTTTAAAATATTTCAAGTAAAATTCTAGAAATTACGACTTTTAACACAAAATTCGAATCTAATTCTTCAAATAAATGTTGGGGAAAATTGATTTTCCAGCGTCGCAGAATGTCAATACCCGATAAATTTTTCGGCGCTTGACACCGGAAAGATTACCATCTGTTTTGGGCTTTCACTTGTCTTCATAGAGGACTTGACCATCGATTTCTCATGTAATTCGAAGTCAATTATGCTATTGGATCGTTTGCTACAAAATTTGTTCCACAATGCTCGTAGATTAGGCTTTAAAGTCGAAAATTTCAATTTTTTCCTCAGTTTTAATGAATTAACTTCTCTGAAAACACCGGAAGGCTTGAAAAAGCTCAAAAACAGTTAAATAAAGCGTCTGTGAGCATTTTTAAGCGAAAAAACACTTCAAGAAAATGGGGGAAAAAATTTTGACCCCTTTCCCCATTTGGGGAAAAGGCCCCGGGGAAAAAACAGTGGGTGTCACTACCTGGCCTGGAACTAAACTTAACTAGCGATATTCCCACTAGTGTCTTGAAATGAGTACAATATAAAACCCGCATGGCCCTAAACTAAAAGACCCACAATAAACCCGAGAAACCCCAGCAAAAAGCCCATGAAATCCAAAAATCCAAATTTTGAAAACTTGTTGTTACATCCCTGAAAGAACGTGCAGTGTGGACTCCGCCCTAAACATGTCAGCAGAGTATTTTTAAACCAAACCAGCGTGTTTTTGCCCAAAACGTATATTTTGGGGAAAAAATTCTGGAAAAAAAGGTAAAATTTTCAGCTCTATTAGCCAAATAGGGAAAAAGTTTTTCTAACTTCTCCTAAATGTACATAGCATTTTAAACTTGAAAGCACTTTAATGGGGTAAAACAGTTGCTTTCGGCCGCTTTGCAGTATTACATAAAAAACCAAATAAATTAGCTAATTCTTCTATACGCTAAATTCATTCAGTTTTATCATTACTTTGGCGAAACATTTTTAGAGTCTTAACCCTTCGGCGTAAAATTTTTTGGGAAAAACATGCTGCACGCACCAAAAGCCAAAATTCGGTACTTAAGCCAAAAAAGATGCTAATTCAATTGTAAATTAGACTAACTGGCAACACTATTCAATCAATATTCATATTAATTTTCATTTTTTCAATTTCATCACACTTTTTTTCTTAATTTATACAGTAATTCTCCATTAAGCGCAACAAAATTCAAACAGGCCAATTCGTTGGAAAACCCCTAAAATCTCAAAAATAAAAATAAAAAATCTCTAAAAAACCCCTGGAAAAACCTCTATGCCCTTGAAAAACACAAAGCATTGCCGAGCATACCTGTAATTGGGGGGATCCTCCCCCAACTTGGTCGAACCCTATACATAAAAAAAATTGGGACCCCAGTCCCACCTCGGATTTGGTCAAACCTGTACCCACCCCCTCCAAACTCGGAAAAATTAGGAAAATAGTGGTTTTTTGGCCTTTTTTGGGAGAAATTTTCTAAATTTTTTCGACTTTTTTGGGGGTTTTCCGACCGCCTACCCCAAAATTTAGGAACTGTTGGGACCCCCCACCCCAAAATTTTGGGTTTACCCTCCCCCCCCCCCCCCCCGACTGGTCGGACACTTGGACCTCTCACAGGTATGTTGCCAAGCGAATCTGTCATCAATTTGATTGGTCGAAAAATTTCATACCTTCAATTTGATCCGTCGAAAAGTTGTAGTCTACTCCTTCCTAACAATGAGTCTAAGCCTAAGCCCAAGTCTGAGCCTAAAGCCTAAACCTAAGACTAAACCTAATCCTAAGCATAAACCTAAGCACCGTTTTTTTCCTCGAAGATTTTTTCCACATGAAAACCGGAAACAAAGTTTTTTTTCCTCATTTTCCAAAAATTTTTCACATTTTTAAAAACGTTTATAATGTGGTTACGGATGCTTTTTTATGCTTTTCAGGAGCATACCGAAGCATTTTGTTGTATTTGGAGTCAGAAACATGCAAAAATGAGCAAAAAAATTGAGAAAATTCTCGTTATGCTAGTCGAAATGAGCTCATGTAGAATATATTGGTGTTCAACAGAAGCGGATGAAGCATGTTAACGAGAGAGTTCTCAGGAATTTATCCGCTATTAACGTTTCTGTGGTTCGGATTAGGATCATCAGGATTGGCAAGGCTTTGGTTTTTGGTTTTTTAAAAAACCAAAAAATTTGAAAATCTCTGGTTTTTTGGTTTTTATTCAAAATCATTGGGAAACTGTTTTTTCACATTAGTCGATCTTCTAGGCATGTATTGGTGTCTATCTAAATCAACCAAACAATTAATTTAGTTGAATTGACGTCACTACAAAGTAGAAAAAAGTCGTATGTATTTTTATGATACATTTCGTACTCAAAAGGTGTAATATAAATCAATCGATATCCTTTGTATCCATCTTGCAAGCACACATTTAGTACATGAGTCAACTTTGCTATAATTTGCTCACAAAAAAGTAGACGCTAAATCTTTCGTGGAGTGTACTTCGACCCTACGGGGTGACATCCATTGATCCATACCATCATCAAAATGTTGTAAAATATGATTCAGTTTAATATCCTGAATTTATTGTTACGGTAAGCTTTTTAATTTTCTTAGCTCGAAATTTCAAAATATAAATAAGACAACAATAATAAAATTTCATACAGATCAGTTAAGCATACTGTAGGTTAACAAAGAGAAGAGCTTTTGAGTGGCTCATTTTTACGTGACTTGACGTCGCTACTAAGTAGAAAAAATCGTACAAAAATATGTATCTATCATGCAAGCGAGAATAGTATATATAATAAGACCTATTTGCATACCTGTACCTGGGGGGATTGGGGGGGGACCCCCCCCCCCACTAGGCCAACCCTGTACCCAAAATCATTCCCCCCATACATGTAATTGGGTGGGGAAGTGCTATGGGAACCCCCCCCCCCCCAGAAATCATCGACCATATGGCTAGCCATTGGGCGACCCCCCCACCAGGATTTTCCAATCCTATGGCTAGCCATATGGTAGCCCAATCCTATGGCTAGCCATATGGTAGCCCAATCCTATGGCTAGCCATATGGTAGCCAACAAATTTTGAGATTATGACCTTCTAGAATGCACCAAAATGCATCTTTTCTGTATCCGATCTCCAAAATTTCCTTCCCCAAGTGGGGAAAGAGCCCAAATTTCTTTCCCCTTTCCCGAATTTTTTTCCCCGAAAAAGCACGATTTGAGGGGGAAAAAAAAGTGGTTGCAAACCAGTGTGTTTTTTTGGGCCAAAACATGGTTTTTAGCACAAAAAAAATTTGAAATGGCACAAAATTTTTGGGCGTTTGTGCCAATTACACAAAATTTTTGGCTGGTCAAACATTAAATTTCCTCGATTTTCAGACGTTTTAGGGGCTGAAAACGCAGAAAATTTTCGGCGCTCCGCGCCGAATCAATGTATAAATATTGATTACTGTATAAGATTTGACCCAAGCGCCAACGAGTTCTCGTCGAACAGTGTATTAATATCGTTGCAGCAAACTTTAGCTGTCAATGACTGATGAATCAGAAGAAATGCTAAATATTCTCTGTTCATTCAATTGGATTGGATTCGCATTTAAAACCGAAATTCTTACTTTCTGTATTTGATTGATTCAAATAGAAAAATCAATATCGTTTGTATAAAATGCTTCGATTACTCAATTCTCGACTTTATTTTCTGTAGTCTTTAGATTGTTAGATATTCGTAGTCGAAAATTGAATCATTTATATGAGAGTTTCCTGAACAATTCTAGAGTTGTACTTGAATTTTCTCAGCATTCGATTTCGTTAAGAGTCATCGTGAACCAATTTCTTGCACAGTTTTTCCTCATCTCACTGACATGGTTAGCTGAAAAATAGGTTGGGCACGATTTATGCAAGGAATTAATGCCTTAAATTTAAACGTAGCTTTGATTTGATTTAAGATTTTCATAAAACATTTGGCTTAAAACTTTTCTGCAGTTTTCAGCAGTTTTTTTCCACATTTGCACTATAATGTGGAAAAAAATCTGGGATGTGGAAAAAATTTTTGAGGTCTTTCCACAAATGTGGAAGAAAAATTAGGGGTTTTCATATTGAAAAGATGCATTTTGGTGCATTTTAGGAGGTCCAAATCTCAAAATTTTCCGGCGCTTCGCGCCGGTTATATCTTTAATAACCATCATCATTCATTAAGTAGCTCAGGCGCGGCTTTTATCATGTCTACCTTGATTTATCACTTAATCTATAATAGTTTTCATCATCTTGAACGTAGTATCTCATGGTGTAATTGGTAATCTTCAACATTTTATCAACATATTTAATGAAGATTCGCATTTTTTCCTTTTGAGAAAGATCAATACAAAGTCTCTATGATTTATGATGCGATTATTTCTTTGCTGACGTAAAATCAATTCAAAAGCTTCATCGAAATATCTTTCGGAAATTTATACTCTGTAAAATTCTAGAAATTACGACTCTTGAACACAAAATTGGAATCTAATTCTTGAAATAAATATTCGGAAAATTGATTTTCCACCATCCCAGAATGTCAATATACCCAAAAAATTTTCCGGCGCGTATTACCATCTTTTTTAGGCTTTCACTTGTCATCATAGAGGACTGGACCATTGATTTCTTGCGTAATTCAAGTCAACTATGCTCTTGGATAGTTTGCTAGAAAATTTGTTCAACAAAGCTTGTAGATTAGGCTTTTAAGTTGAGCATTTCAATTTTTTCTCCAATTTTAATGAAGTAACTTCTCTAAAAACACCGGGAGGCTTACAAAAGTTCAAAAACAGTGCGATAAAGCGTCTGTGAGCATTTTTAAGCCAAAGAACGAGGATTTTAAGACGAAAAAAAATTTTTTCCAGATGTGGAAAAAAAATTTGACCCCTTTCCACATTTGTGGAAAAAAGTTCGTGGAAAAAAACAGTGGTTGGTTTTCAGTATGTTTCTGGCAGGAAAAAAATTTTTGTGCCATTCGCACAAAAAATTTCTGTGCCATTCGCACAAATTTTTTCCGCCTCTTGTGCCAATTGACACAAATGTCCCTGCAGAAAACAACGCTGTTGGGCACGATCTTTACAGAAAATTAATGCGTAAACGTCAACTTTGTATCAAGCTTATTTGGCCAGGCCAAATTGGCCTAAAACTTTTCCGCAATTTTCAGTTTATGTTTCTAGTAAAAAAAAATTTTGTGCCATTAGCACAAATTTTTTTGGCCTCTTGTGCCATTCGGCACAAATGTCCGTGCACAAAAAAACGCTGTTGTATGCAAACGTTTAAAAAATTCCAAGCATCGAGAGAAAAAATTGAGAGAATTGATGAAAAATCTCAATTTTGAGCGACATAATGGACTGTTAACGATTAGAAAATGAAACGAGCTAACTTGATTGATAGAAACTATTAAGCATTAAATAGTAAGTCGAAGAAGATATGGTAACGGACGCGCCTGATAGAAAATAGTTAGGTATTACTGCAGCAGGTGCCAGTGTTTTTTTTTGTGCCAAAATATGGTTTTTGGCACAGAAAAATTTGGAATGGCACAAAAAATTTTGAGCGTTTGTGCCAATTGGGACAAATTTTTTGACTGGTCCAAGGCTAAATTTCCTGGATTTTTAGTCATTTTAAGGGCTGAAAACGCAAAATTTTCTCGGCGCTTCGCGCCGATTCAATGGGTTTGGTTAAATATTGACTACTTACTTTTGTCTCGAACGCGAGCAGATTGTATTCGAATAATTTATTTGTATTATCGCAACATACTTCGAGATTATCAATGACCGGCTAAAGAAAAGAAATTGTTAACTTTATTTCCTCTGTTCATTTAGTTAGATTGAGAACCGAAATTATTTTTGGTGATTGATTCAGAGAAAAAAATTTGACTCCTTTCGCACAATTATTCAACCAAAAGTCTACGTGAAGTGACTTTCGACTTGGCTTTTTTCAAGAGAAAACAATTATAGACAAGATATCCTAATTTAATCTTTAATATAGTTGTTAGGAAGGAGGCCGAAAAGTTTTTTTTTTATTTTGACGACTTTTTATCCTGAAAGAGCAAAATAAAGCATGCACAAAAATCAACTTTAAGACGACCCTAAAAAATAATTTACGCCGGAAGCCATGTTATGCAATTAAATAAGCACGACCTGATTTTTAAATAATGATTAACGAACGAAAAGTAAAACACATTTTGTATGAATTGAAAAATATATGGTAAGGAAAATAAGGTTCTTAATTCAAAAATTTAAAGTAAAGGAAAGCTTCATGACAAAAAGTCTATAAAAATATCTGGATTTTCGCAGCATTCAATTTCTTTTCGGATTGTTTTTTAGATCAGTTTTTCTTATCTCGCTGACGCGGTTAGAAAAAATAGAGCAGGCACGATTTTTACGCAAATGAATGCGGTGAAAGTATCTTTAGTTAGTTTTTATCAAACTTAAAAGAAAGAAAGAAAAGAAATTTATTGAATGCAAGGAAATACAAGAGTAAATATCAATAATACAGAAAAGCTCAAGAACATGACAAAAGCACGTGCGAATTGAGCTTTGAAAAATGGTTCAATTTAGATCGAAGACAGGGCATATTGTTATAACTTTTCGCACAAAACATTTTTATGGTTCTCAGTACGTTTTTAGAGTGAAAATTTTTTTTGTGCCTTTGGCACAAATTTTTTTGGCCCTTTGTGCTAATCAGGGTTGGCAAGACCTGGGTTTTTGGGTTTTTCTGGGTGCATTTTTTTGACAAAATTTGGGTTTTTGGGTTTTTGGGTTTTTCTTAATTCTTTTAAAATGAGGATTTCATCGTTAATTTGAGGATTTCATCGTTAATTTCCCTGTGGCAAATCCAGAACGAGATTGAGGATTTCATCGTTAATTTCCCTGTGGCAAATCCAGAACTAGCTGACCAAAAAAGTGCTGTGTATCAAGAATTGACGCAATACATGATTGAGGCAAAATTACAAAAACAAAATAACTCATTTCGCTACCAGACCAGATGCTCGTCAAAAAAGAAAAAGTCTGTCCTTGAGTATTGGCTGACAGATGGAGCTGACTGGCCGTTGGTGCAACGAATCGCTCTGAAGGTACACATAGATAACATGTTATTTGTTTCAATGTATTACATGTATAAAAAATTAATTGAGGTTTTTTCGCTCGTTGTCTCTACCGCATCTTCGGAAAGAAACTTCTCTACCTTCGGCTATGGCTTCATACATTCCAAGCTGTGAAATCAATTGTCGACAGAAACAGTGCGCAAACTGGTATTCGTTAAGACAAACTTTGGGCTGCTAGAAAGTTCCCGTGACTGTGAATCTGATGAAGTGAGCGAAGCCGAAGCGTGAAATTTGATTTCCGTAATTTTCAATTTTTTAAAGTGACATTTCAATTTTTAGTGTTCAGATCATGCAATAAAAAATTCAATAAACAGCCAATCGTTTTAATGAGCCAAATCGATAAAATCGTTGTGCAATGTGCAGTCGCGTGACTCGTGTAAATATGTTACAACCAAATGTATAGTCAGTCTTGAACACTGTTCAGCAATTCAATACACTTTATACGTTAAAAATAACATTCTCATATATATTTTAAGTAAAATGATCATTCATTAGTACAAAACTGGAACAAAAACCCTAGAAAAACCCACCAAAAACCCAGAAAAACCCACCAAAAACCCAGAAAAACCTACCCAAAAACCCAAAAACCCATAAATGAAGATTTCAAAAACTGGGTTTTTGCCAACCCTGGTCCTAATTGGCACAAATGTCCGCGCACAAAAAAAAACGCTGGCTGGTGCACGCACACTACTATGCATTGCGGCGCGGAGCGAGATCTGTCATCAATTTGATTGAACGAAAAATTTATCGACTTTTCATCGCTTACTGTATTCGGTAAAAAACATGACGATCATTTTCAAAATATCGCAATTAAGGTTACCAAGTAATTAAATCCAAATTTTTGAAATTTTCCTGACTGCACGCAGATTGTGATAAGAACAAATAAACTGCTATGTATGCATTTCATTCTGTAGAATCAACAATTAAACTGCTATGTGTATACTTTATTCCATACATGAGAATCAACAATTTCAATACATTGACTATAATAACTGAATCACAGAAATGCAACAAAATTTAAAGTGATTGGCTATACTTTTTTTCGAATGAAGAGAAAGAACAAAAACACATGTTAGTCTAGAAAAACAAATTCAACAAACATCGAGATTATTGGTTATTAATGCAGTACAAAAAAAGAGCAATTTGAAAATGTTAGCATATTGAAAAATCAAACAATACAGTGAGTGAGTGAAAGACAATATGAATTAATTTGCATATGGAGACATGCAGGTACAGAAGTACACTTACGCGCGCACCGATGAACAAAAAGGAGAAATCAACACAGAAATGAAGAAAAAAGAAATATTATATTAATGTCCTCGCATAAATTTAGAAAAATCGATATCTTCAAGTTTTCGAGAAAAAGATTCTACTGGAGACGCTTTTACGACGTGATCGGGTAATGTGTTCCATGTATGAACGACTGGTTTAGCAAAGCTATATTTGTCAATGTCAAGATGAGAATTGCCTATGTTGAGTTTAAACGAGTTTCTGGCTCCAGTAGGATTTGTACAGAAGGAAAAATAATTATCGACTGGTAGAATAGATTTTCGAATGATGAAGTAGGCCATAATTAGATCAAAATGAATGCGTTTAGTCTCTAATCTGATAAGATTCATATCAGTTAATCTTTGATCATAAGATAATGATTTGTCAGTACTAACCCATTTAGTGAATCGCCTCTGAACTTTTTCAACTGCCACAATATCTTTGATGAGATATGGATTCCAGACTACTGTACTGTATTCTAGAATAGGACCTACATATGTGGTGAATGCTTTTGCTAAGAGAAATTTATCTTTTGAAAAAAACTTCTTACAATCAAGCCACCGACTCGCATAGCTTTATTCACTATAAAGTTACAATGGGCACCAGAAGAAAGATTGTCCAGCAGCTTCTTTACTCTGCAGCTATTCCATTGGGCATAAGTTATTTTCTTATTCTCAATGGTTGGTTTTTTTAGATGTTGTTTTTTCGTGATACTGGTCTTCCTTTTAATCAAAAAACGACGTCGAGCTTGTAAATTCTAAATAACAGAAAGGTTTTGTAACAGTTAAAGTAGGTTTTTTGCTTTTGAAGTCAAGACAAAAATTGAAAATTAATAGTTACTTTGTTGGGTATAACTCGGGCCGTAATACAATATTGTTTAGATCGCAATTGATTTTGGCCATTCTCAATATCAGCCAACATGGATTCATATTCGTCTATTTGATTGTTCGATAAAGAATTACTGGAATTGCTCAAAATAAGTAATTTGGATGGAAAATTTTTGCGTTTTTCGCTAAAGTCAACTCCATCTGAAGCTTATGGGCTATCAATGTCAATGGAAGTCGCTTAACAGAATAAGTTGTCATGTATATGGCAGGACAAAATGCATAAGGACATAGAACCATACATGTAACAGAGCCCTGAAGACTGAAAGGGGGTCGGGCGACCTTTTGAGGCCGGGGGTCACCAATTCCCAAAATTTTAGGGGAAAGGGTCATAGTAGAAAAAAATTGATTTTTCCTCACCAAAAATGCCCGAAAAACGGTTTGCAAACTCGTGATTTTTGTCTAAAAGCTGTAAAAATACTGAGTGCCGAAAAAATTTACATTTTTGACTATTTTTTGGTCAGTAATTGACATTTTGAAGTGTTTTTCCAACCAAAGATACAGGGGTCCCAATGACTACCATAGAGCTAGCCATGGGATTGGAAAATCCTGGGGGTGTCTAGCTATATAGCCAACAATTTCTGGGGGGGACCCTTTAGCACTTCCCCCAATGACATGTATGCACAGAATAGAAATTGAACATGAAAATGGAAAAAACATACCAAAGTCCGAAAAATCAACATTTGATTTTGGATATTGCTCTCCGGTCTTTGCTTTGCTGTCGACATTCATTTTAACAAAATGGACGTGTTTGCAAACGTGCAACGGACTAATGGCAAATGGACAATTGCAAATAAACATATGCAGGCAGACTGAACACAACCTGCATATTGTTTCCCTACTGCAAATTTCACAATTCTCACTCAATTTTCTGCAAAATTGAACAAGTTCAAGAAAAAAATGTGTTACATGCAGGATACACTAAATCAACTGTACAAATACTTCATTTTGATTCAAGAACAAATCTAGAAAATACAGCAAGAATAAAACAATAATATGAACTATTCTAGCAAACTAACTGAATAAAATACGAATCTTGTTGTGACTTGGACTTGACTAACCAACCATGGTTAGTTAGCATTAAATCGGATGGCGAAAATTCTTGAACTGCCTTCTGATGTGACACATGCATTAGTCGAACAAAAGACGACAGGACATTGCAATGCGAATCAACAACATAGGACATCGCAAAATGGTGGGAAATGCGCCGTAAAACATGTAATAAATAATCAACTTGATTGTTGACTTTCCGATCTAGATATTTATACTTTAACGTCCGATGAAAACGTTCAAGATACATGTTTGTGTTGATAAACGAATCTTTACGGGCCCACATGGTCCACTCGTTTATTCTTCTATCATTGTTACAGTAATTTTTTTGGAAGTGCGACAAAAAAATGGCTCCATGGTGTCGCTCATAATGAAAGGTAATTTTAATGCATCACTAAACTTTTCTTTGTCTATTTTGTGAGCCAGCATGTAAAGATGCATATAAAAATAAACTTGATTTCCTTTGATTGAAATTTTCTCTTTGATGTTTTTGTTCCAGTTTTTCAATACATGCCACATGCATAATAACTTGCGTGTATTTTGAGTTGAAAACACTTGTGACCAAGCGTTGAAGTAAGCTGGGGCATCATCTGACATAAAATATTGGGGCTCCAAATCAGGACACCTAAATTTTAAAAACATATTGAAGTAAAAAATACTTGGCTGCAGCAAATATAAAAAACAAATTTTTCCTAATCCTACAGCTAGAAATATGCTAGTCATAGGGAACCTGATACTCTTGGCCAGAAAAATATCAAAAAATTTTATTTTTAATAAAAAATGCCAATTTTTGAACAAAAAAAAGTCAAAAATGTCAATTTTCATGGCACTTTGAGCCATAAATACATTTTTTGAATTTTTTAGACAAAATTTACTATTTTTAAAATGGTTTTTGAACCTTTTTTGGTGGAAAATAGAACTGACTCCAGGCCAAAAAAAGTTGATTGACCCCCAGACCTCAGGGCTCAGTTAATGATTTTAAAATCATCAAAAATGGTGTACCTATCATGGAGGGCCTTGAAAAATGATAATAAACTTGCTTCATCTTCTTTAGGAGTTACAAACCATGCAACCGGAAATCTTTCGCGATGGTCATCAATGACCAGGACAGTTATAAGCAAATAGTCGCACGGATTAGTTCCATGCGTCGCATCAATACAAATTCCATTACGACCCATTTTTTGCATCATTTCAAGCTGAGCATCGGTTTGCAATGCTGGAAAAGAGTTTCAATTGTTGTGATAAAGAATTGAGTGCAAATAAGCTGCACTTGTTATTAAAATGCACATATGAAATATCATTTTGGAGATAGCAACAAAAAACTTTTAGTCCAGTTATACCTATTTGTCTTACCAACATGAAACCTTCCATCAGCTTGCAGTGGCAAATAACAAAAATACACAGGATTATTGGAGTTATCGGATTTGATAATCGAATCAACACTTGAGGCATCATTGGCATCTTTTTGGCATATTTTGAGATCATATTGTTTTTCAATATTTATGATATCTTGGCGTGTTAACAACGTTTCAAGTCCGTCAAAACACAATGTTGTCTTGGGTCATCTGAATTTTGCCTATAATAATAGCAATTAACACTTGAAATACACTTTCTAATAAGTAGCATGGGAATAAATAATGTATATTATGTATTTATACATTTTTACACACTTCTACTTCAAAAGTAGAAAAATTACCAGTAAAACTACTTTTACATGATACTTCACAATAAAAACCACAAAAAATGTCCACATGTACCAGCCTGATCACACATTGGAATTATAACTTTTAAATTTTTTGACTTCCCTCTATTTTTCTCAGATGCAGTAACTACTTTTAATAAAATTGAATTTTTTATTATTTTTACAAATCGAACTTTAATTAAAATGACCAAATTCGAAAAAATAACTAAAAATAAATCTTAAGGACCAGTTTTTTTAATTCAAAAAATTTTTTTTCTAATTAAATAATTTCCAATTTAATTTTACGAGTTAAATTTTTTTAATTTCATTTTTCAAATTAATTTTTTTTAATTTGAACAAAATTACAAAGTTTGAATTTATAAAAACTCAACACATTCAATTTTTTCCAATTATTAAAACATGATTAAAAACTTTAAAAAAATTTTATAAATTGAGAAAATTAAAAAAATTCATTTTTTAAAGTAAATATTTCAATTTCTCCAAAATTAATTTCTTTCAAAAATATAAACTTAATTATTGAAAATTTTGAATTGAAAAAATGAAAATTTCAACTAGGAAGGCGATTAAAATATTTGAGGAACTTGAATTTCTTTTTGATTTAAAAAAGTGTTTATATTAAACTCAAAGTGAACATGTAATAACTAGGTGATGAACTTTAGTGAATTACTGTACTGGAGTAGTGCTTTTTATAATAACTACAATTTGCTATCTATATTATGAAATTCATAGATGTACATAAGTCATACTTGCCTATGGATGTTGCTTGAGATGCAAGTACTGCACACGCATGCTACTCAAGCTAAGCTTAGTGTTTATGATGGAAAATTAATTAGATGTCATGGTGGTAAACTTGCAGAAAAGATCCATCCTTACTTCAAAATTGATTCAAAATGTAATCAATATTGTGATCATCTTTTAATAATTCAACAATTTCTTCTTTCAGGTTACAAGGTATTTTAATCCTGTACAATACTCTCCCCCCTGTAAAATACAATGCAGCGGCTATTTATACATGAGTCAAAAAGAAGATAAAAATGTTAGCCATAAACACATGGTCAAAAACATAGTCGGTTATTACTGATAATAAGTGGTCTTGACACCATGTGTATACTCGCAAAAAATGGTCCCCCTCCAAATCATTAGACCCAGCTACATGCCTGCACACACTTGATTCAAAAATATTTCTATTATCCACATTATCATTGCAGACACCATTCGATTGAAGAAGGTGATACTTTCAAAACATGATATGTTCGTCAAAATCGAATATTGCAAGTCACAGATGATCAATCTACTAACTGAAGGAAGATGTATTATGATAGAGAGCTTTTTTGAAGTTGGGACATACATACCGATGTTGTGCTGGTCTTTTCTTGGTGGTAGAGAAAGAACTATAGTCTGGCTCATAAGTTAGAACTGCACATTGGCAAGGCCTCGGATTTAGTGCAACAGTTCTCGCCGAGACCTGGCAACAACAAACACTAACAAATAAATAGACCCTCACAGAGTGGACTTCATAGGACGTAGATTCCCCGATATCCACTGGCAGGAATGTGGTAGAGACCCTCAATTACACACGCACATTGGGGGTAGGGGGATAAATCCTCCTACCTCAAATTCCTTGACGTAAACCTGCAAAAGTTAAGATATACAGTCAAAAATCAAAAAATTCGGAAATTTCAATTTCTGTCTTACTGTAGCTATGCGAATTTTGACCTTCAGAATGCACATAAGAGGGTTTTCCCTCCTACCTGAGATCCTGGACACTCTTCTGACCGGAAAAAATCGCCAAACACTGCTATGAACTTTTTCCAAGACGACTGCCTGTTTGATGATTTCTATGCATATTTTGTATGAAAAACATGCCTCCAGAACTTTTTTTGGTTTTTTTGGTGGCTCATCTCCTTGATAAAAAATCTCAGGATTCTCCCACGTGGAAAATTCTTGCCATGCATATCTGCCCCAATGGTAAGTCTACAACCCGACGTCTACAAGCAAGCGACGCCTGAGTTTGTAGTCCTTCAAAACCTACTGTACACCATCGATGATATGCAAATCTTATAGGTTACAAATGTAATAATGTCGAAAGAAGGTTGATGGACAACTAAGAATGTGCAACATTAAGATGGAGAGCCGAGTGAAAAATTTCAAGAATAACACAATACATGAATGAAGCCCAATTCAGAAGTGCAGTCGCTGATTGTCGCCAACTTGCCAACTGTCACTCATAAAAATTCCAGGATTTTTCACTTCTGAACAGGGCTTGACCTTCATCATCATTTTTCCTTTTGGCAGTTCGTGGGACCCCCATCATTGATTTCCATGTCGACTTCCCAATTGCAAAATGGGCAGCAACAGAGTGCCCAACACTGATAAATTCTCAATAATAGTGAAAAATATAAAAATTTTACTATTTTCTCAATCTTACTGTGTAAGATTAGAAGGTTTTAATCGAAAATTAATTTCTATTTCATTGTAATCATGGCAATCATAGAGGTGTATTTTTGCACTAAACATGGTCTGTCTGAACCTCTGTTGAATGGATAATGAGGCCTGTATGCTCTTGGATGGTCGCATTGATCTGTATCTACCAACATTGGAAATCTTAACTGGGCATCAGTGTTTCCAAGCCTAAATAGTAGAATGAGATTGACCTGCTCCACAAACATTGTAGATGCTGACCAAGTCCTCCTAAGTGGAATATCCAGCCAACAGCATGGAAGAATTCATGATCGCATGGATGCTTTTCCGTTCCATTTCCATAACTGAGGTGTGTCTATCAGATATGTTTGACATGGTCATGGCAAAACTTATAAATTGGGCAAATTGTTTACTCATACGATTGTCAACCCCTCTTACCTTAAATACAGAAATAAAGACAAAATTTCTGTGGCATGTTATGCCAAGATGTTCAAGTGACTCCAAATAACTTTTTCGATTGATTTCGACTTTCTTTTTGACATTTTACAATAGTATAAAAAGAATCGTAGAGTAAAGACCGATTCAAGAGTGCAGTTGACGACTGTTGAGGACAAAAAATCCTAGGATTTTTTCACTTCTAAATTGGGCTTCCTGCAAAATGCCTATTCATTCCACAGAGTCGCCGACTGTCCCCGACAAAAATCCTAGAATTCTTTACTTCTGAATAGAGCTTAAGGAATTGAAACATTTTTTCGCACCTGAATATACAGCATTGTCTTCTGTAAATAATGAATATTTGGCTTAAGAGTGTGCTTTTCTAAGCTGTGATATTTTGAAACACAAATACTGATTGAAAAATGTCAAAAATTGAAATAATTCTAAACTTTGGGATACTGTAGCTGCACGAATTTGAGCTTTTATGCCAAATTAATGCTGCAACGATACTCAGTGTGTAAACCTACTCAAAATATCTCATTTTCAAATATTATTAATTTCAACCTACCATAGGTCAATGGAATGGAAGGTCGGATCTATCAGAAGTTATGTCTTAAGTATTTGACAATATTTTGATATACTTCACAGAATGCTGTATTGTTGGCATAATGTGCTTGTGCCTCTTTTCTTGATCATAGCTTTTAGAAAAACTACTAAGTGGATCGCATGATAGTGTACTTTGTATCTGATGATCAGCAAGCTATGTTCAGGAAATGGATTGCGAAAAAAACATAGCATGCATTTTCGATTATGACAAATGATCGCCCGAAGTTATTCCAGAAGCATTTCCGACGCATGACAACAATGTGTTCCGTCATGACAAATCCAGCAGAATGTGAAATCAAAAGCAAACTCGCCAACTTTCATCACCAACAGCATATGGTCATGCTGTTAGACAATGTAGTTATTCCAAGAATAACTCAGATGCCTAACTGAGTTGTACCGTAGCATTTTTTGTAATGGTCATAAAAAATGTATGGCTGATCAGTTTCAGATTTAGATGACCCACTTTCAGAGCTAATGCTGGAGAACACAGAAAAGTTTATTTACTCTCATGTTATGTTTACTTCTCTGCTTAGATCCGAAGATGTCAGCAATATGACTCAAGATACAATCAACTTGTATCCTACTGACTACTGCAGGTCACTCTAAGGAGCTTCCTATTAGCAATCAGCTAAGTACAGTGCAATAGTCCTTAAGCAGAAATAAACACAACCTTCAGTCACTAATAAGTAACAAGAAACTCTAACCCTTGCAATTGAACAGCAATCAGGGTCTCTCCAGATGCTTCCTGAAGATTTACACAAATAAAGGGAACTCACTATAACGACATCCAGGATGGCTGGGGCTTTCCTTGGTATTGATCCCCGTGTAAGTGGCTCCCACGTCTGCTAATTGTGTGAGGAATAAATAATTACTAAGACTAATAATAATGATATAAAATATTATGTAAATTGTGTTGGACTGTCAATGCTCTGATTTACTGGGCATGAAAGGGACAAATATAATAATAACAGATGTGACTGGCCCACAACACAACAAAAGTGAAAGAATGACAAACATCCTGTCTTTTTGGCCAAATTGTGGCTTCATCCACTCCACCAATTTTGCAAAGATGTGGGATGACTGCTACCGTAAGTACATCCCCAATGTCCCTCATGCCTTAAAACTGTCCAATGGGAGGTGAAGAAGGAAACCGTGAGCAGGACTTTTATCTTTTATGGTGTGACCTTCTACTGGGTCCCAACTCCATAACAAGATTATGATTCGACAAGGAAGGGTGTACAGGTCGTAATCGTCATGACCTGACCCTGAAGCGTGTATGGGTCATAATCATCATGACCTGACCCCAAAAAGTGTACGGGTCATGACTACCCCCAACGTTAAGTCTTTTTACAAGGTTACCCAGGTCTATCAACTAAGATGCTGCGGTATGATTGATCATTGATCCAGCATCGGACAGATTGACGACTCTGCATTGGCTTGACTTTCTCCAGCCTCGCCAGCATGCCTTGAGGCTCCTGAGTACCTTCCTCCTCAGTTGATCATCTGTTGTGCAGGTCTTTTCTTAAGAGGCGTAAGAAAAGATTGAGGCTTTTGGTCTGAACTGACCTGTTAGAACTACTCCCTTGGCTAAGCCTCGGTGATAGTGCAACAGTCCGGTTCCCCAGACCTACAACAACAAGGATAAACTTTACTTTAAAATGCGGGGCCTCACCAGAGAGCTCCGCAGTCTCCTAGCTGAGACAAGGAATCCCCTCAGGGATAAACTTACTTGAATAGAACCCTTAGTGGGTTTTCCAAGGCTTGCTGACTGCAAACTGGCGCCTGGGCCTTTGGCCCTCCGCCTATGTTGATGGATAATATCTGAATAATAAACGAATATGTAAAACAATATATCCGACCAAATATTAAAAAATGTGGAATGACCACAGTTGAATAATGTGTAATAATAAGACGGAAGTGCTGGGAAATATTTTATGGATGCCAGCAAAAATATACGAAAATATTATATAAAGTTGACAATGAAAAATCACTATCACTTTGGTCTTTCTGTGGCGCTCCACTTCTATGCAAAAATGTCTGCCCCGCTGGTTGTCCATTTGTTCGATTTGCATGGCGATTTCCCTATGCGACTTTGCCATCAACAGGGTGCCCAACATCCCTCGCCCATCGAAACTGACTTACTGGAGGTGAAAAAAACTTTTGGCCGGGTTACCCTGGCATTAAAAGAATTAATCAAAAAGAAAAAATCTACTAATCTGGCTGACTCCCGTTTTTCACAGTTTGTCTCACTCGGACTCCCTTTTCACAGTCTGTCCTGATCCGACTCCCATGTTGGTCATTGGACACAACGAATACCAAGGACTTCGTCGCCGCAATGGCTGGCAAGTGACACAAATTTTGACCTCGGCTATGATGGAATACCTCCTGTCCTAAGGAGTTTGACGATGACATGGGTACCAAATTGGGTCGATTTCGGGTTCGGCTGCTCGGTCTGCATACTGTGGCAAGTGGTTGGTCATGGGTCTAACCGCATGCAAATCGTTTCCCCTGTCTCATTTTTTCTAAAGTAAACTAAAATACTAGATTATATTATGATACAATAAAGACGACGGGGAATGTATGAGTATAACAAAATTTAAAATGTGCTAAAAATTGAGCATAAAATTGTGGCCAAAAATTTGAAAATATTTTTTGCGGTTGCATTTTGCACCGGTTTGTCGAAAAGAAAATTTTTGTTGGCCAGCAGCACCGAAAATTTAAATAATATTTTTGGATTTTGTAATTTTTTGATTTTTCTGGATTTTTGTAATTTTATTAGTATTTTTGGATTTTGTATTTTATGAATATAGTAAAAATATATTTGTATGAAAAGATGAATTTTGGGCCAAAATATGTGCGGCTATTTACTGCTGCTGCTGGCCACCTCTATAGCCTCCTTGAGGCCTTCCTCGATAGTATCCCCTCTAGCCTGGTTAGCCTTGGGTCTGACCTCCATCCTGGCCCTGATTCTGGCCTTGTTGGCTTCCACTGCATCTACCAAGCAGTTGAAAGTTCGGATTGTAGAATTGCGCAAGTTTCCTCGGCCTCTGGAGGGTCACTGGGGGCGCCCTCTGAAGCCTCC
Source organism: Romanomermis culicivorax (assembly GCA_963922205.1). NCBI lineage: Eukaryota > Metazoa > Nematoda > Enoplea > Mermithida > Mermithidae > Romanomermis > Romanomermis culicivorax. Next base: position 144,778 of record CAWUHX010000084.1, on the reverse strand, counting down.
TCTGACTTGACCTCGGTCATACCGCGATCTAGCCGTGTATGGGGCCGGGTTTGAGAACATATTGTCTCTCCCTGTTGCCTTTGCGCAGGACCACTGCTAGTGGAGCTGCTGCATTGTGGTTTTTGAGTCCGGAAAGTTGAATTTAAAGATTTTGATGATGTTGATTTAGATCTAGAAAGCAGACTTTTATAGGAAGTACTAGCAGCTTCACTATACGACCTCTGGCTGGTTGCAGTAGACGATTGTTGTGTCGTCGGCGGCTGTTTCCTAGCCGGAGGAAGTCTAGGCACTTTAAACTTACTTGGGCTCTTGGCAGCCATTTGCTGATATTTATCAGCTTGCAGTTTGTCATCACCTGGTGCCTTCCTTTTAACACCCATCTGGTTTAACCTTTGCGAGCCCATAAAGATATATTGATTAAAGGCCACAACGTAGACTTCGTCTACTCTGTTTCCCTGGGCCTCGACAACCAGTTGTCTGGTCGCAAACAAACTCGCCTGGGCATACCACCTACCAATTGCCATTGGTGTGATTGGAGCAAAATCCAACTGCAAAAATATCATCAAAGTCATGGACCTGATGGCCGTAAGAACGTCTGAAGCGTCGTAATCCTGAAGCCACCAGGGAATGAGAACTAAAATGACCCACTCCCAAATTTCCTCAGGGACGCCTTCTCCGTCAAACATGAATCCACCTTGCACTTTGAATTGTTGGCAGTAATTATCGTGAATTTCAGCCATGGCATCATTGACCATTCTATAAATTATTGGCCGTTCTTGGCGGTCAAAGGTGAAGTAATTGGCGACCTCTGAATTTTCAAATGAGATCGGCCCAATTAGGCACCTTTGTTCTCTTTGCCATTCCCAATAATCAATCAGAGTTTCTGCTAATTGACCAGGAGTGACAAACTGCTGTGGCTCCCTTGTGGGTTTCTTAACCACCACATTCAGTTTGACCTTCTTGATGAACTTTTCCTCCGATTCAAAATTGGGCTTTACCAACACGCTTCCCGCAGGTTTACTACTTTTGGCCATATAGCTTGTGGGAATGGACTTAGATTTGCCAGATACCGTACTAACCTCTCCACCAGTTTTCGATACCCTTCGCGTCTGAGTGTATGATGCAGTGGATGCTGTTGTCCTATCCGATTTTGTTTGGCCTTTGGAGGTCTCCATTCGCATTTGACTCTTGGCAGTCTCCGTCCTCATTTGACTTTTAGTAGTCTCTGTTCTCGACTTTTGACTTGTCAAAAATTCTGGGGTCGTAGTTTCTTCAGCCGTATCATAAGTATCATTTTCGGAACTGGTGGCGGCTGCTCCTTGTTGCTGCTGACCTTGAGCTGCAAGTCTGCATGCTTTGGCCTTACCTAGCCTTTTCCTACGCCTTACCTTTTCTCTGGCCAAGTGTTGGATAAATTTTTCCGACATACCTTCAGCTAACATCTGCTGAACTTTCTCTGGCAAATACACTCCAGGGATTCCTTCCTGAGTGATTTTTCCCCTTTTCATCAGCTCTGTTGCTGCTACGGCTGAATCTGAGCTATCATCGGCTAAAGCCTGCTCCTTCAGCTTCCTTTGAAGTGCCCTCTGAGGCAGGAATTCCTGCTGCATCAGCCTTCTTTGTTCCTGTATTATGGCCTGAAGGGCCTCATGCTTCGCTTGTTCATCATGATCCCTAGGATCCTTCGCTTTGACAGGTATCTCCTGGGATGCTTCTTGCATCTTATCCAGTCTGACATCTATTCCCGGCATTTTAGACACTGCTTCATCTATTTGAGTCTGGATCTTTTCCTCCTCAACAGCCTGTTTCTCAGTTTTGACCTCCATCACGTCTTTGTTCTCCGATGTCTGGCCCTCAGACTCCAGAATTTCACCTTCTTCTTCTTCTTCTTCTTCAACATCCTCCTCTGAACTGGACTCTGAGTATGAATTTCGTATCTTGGGCAACAGTTGTTTCACTTTAGCTGGCAAAACAGCTGGTGCTGGAGGTACAGACTGCATAATGGTGACCACTTCTGTTCAGGATCTGCCGGCTGCTGTACCTGAGCTACCTGAGTCGGCTGTGCCACCGCTGGTTGCGTTGGTGGAGGCACCATGACTACTACTGCAGCTGCTTGCGTAGCAGCGATGTCCAAAGCTGGTTGTTTTGCTTTGACCATCGGCGCTGGTGCTTGCGGCTGCGTTTTAACTTGTCCCGACCCTCCAGCTTGCGCTGTTTGGGAAATTGAGAGATGATTTAAACATACATTAGAAATTAACTCACCAGCTGGGGTATAAGTTAATGTATACCCAGGCATATTCGAAGCAATTTCTCTCTCCCGGAAACTTTTGCTGACAAATTCCGGTCTGAGTTCGAGGGGGTTTCACTGTGCATAAGTTGTTGGATAATCCGTCGGTTGTGCATCTTCTGTCATCCGATACGGCAATTCCGGTGTTAAAGTCTCAAAGCCTACGTAGTAAAAAGTTACATAATAATAAGGGTTTACCTTGTAAGCTTCGTCCTTTAGTAACGATTTATCGTTGCCGATTTGTAAAATTTCTTTGGCTTCTCTGAACCATAGCGGGACGAATCCAAACCGATTTTGCCAGGCATATACCCCTTTTTTGGTTGGATATTGGGGTTCTGATGGCAGCAACGTAGCTGCTAACTCTAAATAATAAGCCAGGCGGTCACCTGACTTCCAGGATATGCGTTTTATCATTTCCTGGCCTTCTCTAGTATAACTATTCAAGAAGTTATAATTTAGCAGTGTGTTAGTTTCATAGTCACACTCCGCTCTTGAATGAGGCCATGCCAAGTGATAGGCCAATGGCATGAATTTACAGATGAGCTCTAACTCTGGAGAGTTTTGCTCGTCTAACATACTCAATATCTTGGCCAAGTTTGGTGTATAAAAGTTTGTCTTATAGACTCCCTTATGGCCTTCTATACCCACTGGGTAATGGTTGTTAGACGAAAACACTTCTTGTGCAATATCACCAGGCTTCCTGGCTTGTTGCCAGTATAGCTTAGCATTTTCGTAAAGCATCAAAGAGATCTTACCGTCTAAATCCCAATACGATCCACCTGATTTGAGATTTTCCAGGACATCTTTGGCGATATTGACCCAGTCTGGTATTTGTACGTCATGGATTTTGTCAGGATCACTATCCTTGGTGTACCCGTCGTCTCTTACTGGCTTGCTATCTATTGGGAGTAGTGGATAGAAACCACTCCGCAACTGAACTCCCTGAGGACGAATGGGGTTACACTCAGTAGGTGCGGTATAATAACCTGTGTTATTTCCCTGCATTTGTACTGCCCAACCGTTGTACATTTCACACTTCATCATATGGTAAACCATATTAGGCTGTACCTGATCAGTTTCCATTACTGGTGAGCCTAGCCCCATTTCTCTGTTTACGTTGCCTGGAATTAGTAGATATTGTTGATAAAAATGTAAGGCAAAGGTATTGATCTGTTTGGGATCAACCTTGTCATGATTGAAAATCTGCATTTGCATTAGCAGTTGATCGGCCATGCCATAGTGAATCGTGGCAAACATAACCAATAATGAATCATTTGCATCTAGAGCTGCGTACCTAAGCTCTTCCGGCAATATTCCTCTTTTGGCAAACTGATCACAGTTCGCCTTTAGTGAAAAATCAGGGGCCCACCTCTTTTGAATAAAATTCCGTGAACAATCCCTTCAACCGAAAGGTTTCGGGACAAATACCTGTCTGAAAACACTTTTTCTCCAGGTTAACCCCTACCATGGTGCAGGGGAAATGGTCTAAATCAAAGTAACGACCTTTGGTCTTCCTTAGATGTTCCCCTAAGGGAACAGTTTTGTCCCTATCCTTATTATCTCGCCCTGAACCACATACTTTATAGATACTTACCAAGTCCTCCAATACGGAATATCCTGCGAACAGCATGTGGGAGTTGAGGAAATCGTGGAGGCTTGTCCATTCCTTGACCATCAAGGTTGTTGTATCGATAATGTATGTTTGGCAGTTGGTGAGTGCGAAGCTTACGTAGTGGGCAAATTGTTTTCCCATCGGATTGTCGACCTCTCTTGTTTTGAACAAGGCGGCGACCTTATCCTGATGGACTTTTTCTACGTCAAATCCACAAACAGGTTGTCCTCTGAAGATTGATACTTCTCGGATGAAGTGGAGTACTTGGCTGACTTTCCCAATGTCTACTATTCCAGGTTCCTTGGGATTAGCCAGCCAGTATCCAAAAGTGGCTTTGAACCACTGGTCCAGTTCGTGAATTCTCACAACCCTTTTGACGTTGTAATCTAAAGATTAAAGATACTATTAATTTCTGTGATTATTCGCCTTTTTTCAGCGTATTTCTAGGGTCTATTCTACACCAGCACCACAACACCAAGCGGGTTAAGTTTTGCAGAAAATAAATTTAGTGCAGGCTTGTTAGGTGAGCCACTGATATACAAACATTGAGCTGGTAGGCAACTAACACATTACCAAATCTTACCCTTGCTACCTCTATATGTTGGGGAGGGTAGACCTGATCCGATTGTCCACCACTTGATCAGACACCAATTTCTGACCAGCTGCTTGAGCGACCAACTACACTCCATTTGTGGCGCTTAGTATTTACAATTTTTATAGCGCTCGAGATTGATAATATTTAAATATTTTGATATCGAAAAAGTGATATGATTTGATTTGAAAATAATTAATTTTTTGATAAATTTTGATGATAAAACTTTGAACGGGCTGAACCCAAGGTTCTAGGTTTCCCTGGAAACGTCTTTCTCTCGCCGGTATCATGTATATTTCCAAGTTTGGAAATTCCTTGATGGGCTTTGAGTTTCCGATTCTCAGTACTCCCGTTTTTTGTTCCCTCTAAGTTCTAACCTTGTCTGCCCTTTGGGGCACCGAGCTGGTCTTCCAGTGACTTCTGGGCATTACCTGCGGTTTCCAAAAGTTTGATAAACATAAGTTTGAAACTTAGCGTCAATGAAGAAAAATCGGTTATCCTGCCGGTGCTGGGGTCTGCCGTATTCAACGTGGCGCTCCGTGTGGGACCACTCGCGCGTCGGAGCTTGTTGGCAATTCCGCGCGCCCTTTCCCATTTCTTTTCGCTCGGAAATTTTTTTCTTTTCGAATATAAATTTGTAAAATTAAAAAAAAATTTTTGAATGCTGAAAAAGTTTAATCTAGCAGTTCTGCTAATTTCCTTTTTACGTGGGATTTGGGGAATGTTTTACTTCTTCCTTCCAATGGAAGTTTAGAATTCAGATAAGCGGGGCAGCTATTTTCTGATTTTAGAAAAAATGAAAAAATTGAAAATTATATTTTTTGGAAAAATGTCAAATTTATTTTGGGTTGACACTTTGGTCTAAAATTCGGAAGAATTTTTCCCAAAGTCTGAAATAAATAGAAAAAATTTATAAAATAAATATGAATAATATTTAAACGCAATAAATATTACAAAATAATACAAAATATTTATTAAAATAAGTACCTACGTGCGAGATATGTACATAAATAAAAATACAATCAGTGTGAGATCGCGCATAGATTTGCCTTGAGCAAATTTCCAAATGATTTCATTTGGTTTGGCGCTCCAGTCGTAACTGTTTGCGCCATATTGGAAAATGACATATTTTTGTCACGTAGTGCGTCCTGATTGGCTCCTGCTATTCGTGGCAAGATTCTAGTGGTCTCATAACGAAATTATTTCAACCTGCTGATTGAAACAATTTGACGATTTAGCTGGTTGTCCCAATGTACAATGGTGACAACATTCTCTGCTTCTCACGAAATGTCCGTAATTATGATCGGACCGGACCATGGTAGCCCTAATTTTTTCTGCTTATCTACTTTGAGCAGAACCCAGTCCTTTTCTTTGAACCCATGGACTTTTTATCGAAGTATTTCTTCAATTTTTTGGCAGCACTCTGGATATTTCTGGCAATATCCTCGTAAAATTTGACTAAGTGATTGGTCAACACAAATTTGTATGCCTCTGCATTGCTGTCCGGCATTAAAATATCAAATGCTTTCGATAAGTTTGACCCGAAGGTTGCCTCCTGACCTCTAAGCAATAAAAATGGGGATTGGCCCATTGCTGCATGTCGTGTGGCATTGTGGGCAAACACCACGGCTCTCAAATATCTTGGCCAATTATCTTTTTCCTCAATGGCCACTTTTCTGAGCTGTTTAATGAGTGTCTGATTAAACCTTTCTACCATACCATTTCCTTGTGGATGGTAGGCTGTTGTATAAATTTTTTGACATTCTAATAACTTGCAGATTTTCTTCATTAGATCTGAGGTAAAACAACCTCCTCTGTCACTGAGTAATCTCCCTGGAGTCCCGTGTCTAAATACAATTGATTGTAGAAAAATATCTACAACGGTGCTAGCTGACTGATCTGGGATCAGTTTAGCTTCAACCCTTTTTGTAAAATAGTCCTGGAAGACTATGACATACAGTCTCTTCTCACTAAGTGGAGAAATACTCACGATATCCACTGATACTATATCAAAGGGACCTTGTGGAATAATTGGTATCAGTGGAGGTATTTCCGTGTTTCCCTGATTAGCCATTTGGCACACTGGACAAAACTTTATCCAGTGCCTGACATCCTTCTCAATTCCAGGCAACCAGAATCGTTTCTTAATCATAGCAAGGGTCCTTTTGAACCCCTGATGAGTCATCATCAGGGGACCGTGGTACTGGTGCAAAGTATTGTCCCTTAGGCAGGATGGGACCACCACTTGATCATCTGATCCCAGTCCCGCTTCGCCGTATAACACTTCATTCTGGATAAAAATCCACAATGATACTTGGTTGTCCCATTTGGACCCAATCTATCGAAGTATGGTTTTAATACCTCATCTTTTCTCTGCAATAGGGCCATGAGATCATCTCTAATGAGCCCTTTTGGCAACTCAGTTTCTTTGGGGTCTGCCAAAGTAAATTCTGGTTCTTTTTCCAGGTATAACCAGGTAACTCTTTTTTCCTTACTTTTTTCCTGGTTTCCCCTACTTACTGTTTCTTTGCCCTGATTGCCGTCAGGCTAGATCTGAGCCTGATTAGTCTTCTCCGCTTCTTTTGCCATGCTCCTCGTAGTTATTGCATTTACCAAGTCTGCAGGCGAGATTGATTCTGGATCACCCTCAGAATCTTCTGGATAAATTTGGGTGAATTTCGGACTTATATCAGTCCTCTGATTTTTCTTACCTTTTGGCTCTGAACATAATGGAGTACCATCTTCAGGATTCCGATCTGTCAGAATTCTGAATCTCTTCACCAAATTGAGATGCTTTTTCTCCATAAGCTGTGCTTCTAGATCTTTCAGATTTCCAGACTCTCGTCTATCCTCTGAGAACATGTGTTCCCATTTTGGCAGTATCTTTTCGGCTTGATCATCTGGTTCTGTTTTCCAGGCACATACTCTAGTTTATGGTTGGACTGAGAGATGAACGAGTACCATCTCTTCAACTTACCATTGGTCATGGCATTGACCTTCATAGACAACAACGGTTTGTGATCAGTTCTTATGATCACCTTATGACCTACTAGGTAGTGCTTGTATAACTTTAAGCCATACACTATTGCCAAGCACTCCCTTTCCGTGGCTGACCACTTCTTCTCGTCCGCCTTTGAAATTCTACTATTATACGCAATTACCCAGCAGTTGGACTTGGTCTCCTGGTAGAGAACTGCTCCTAGCACCGTTCCGCTGGCATCTGTCTGAAGGACAAAGTCCGCAGACCCGTCCAAAACCAGATACCTTAGAAAAGGCACTGACAATAATGCTTCTTTTAGGCTGTTAAAAACTCGATGGTGAACCTCCGTAATTTCCCAAACACAGTTCGTCCCGGTTAATTTATACAATGGTTCAGTGTGTTTAGCCAACCCTGGTATGAAATTTTTACACCACTGCAACATTTCTAAAAACCTTTGCAGTTTACGTTCAGACTCTGGGAATGGGAAATCATTAATAGCTTTGACCTTTTCCGGATCTGGGGAAACTCCATCAAAATTCAGGATATGTCCTAAAAAATGGACTCTCTTTGGGAGAAATTCACACTTCTCCGGTTTCAAGGTCAAATGAGCCTTCCTTAGAGCTTGCAGGACTAGCTCTAAATTAACCAAATGTTCCTCAAACGTATTTGAGAACACAATTATATCGTCTATGTATACTAGACAGATTTTCCATACATATGGATGCAAAACTCTTCCCATCATGCGCTGGAACTCGGCTGGCACATTTTTTAGGCCAAAGGGCATGACTTTAAAGTGGTAAAGTCCTTCCTGGCATATGAAAGTAGTTTTCTCCTTGCTTTCTTCATCCATTGGCACTTGCCAATACCCTGATTTGAGATCTAAGGTGATATAAAACTTTGCTTTACCTAAACAGTCTAGATAGTCATCCATTCTAGAAAAAGGATACTTATCATCCTTGGTAACATCATTTATACCCCTAAAGTCCACTACTGGTCGCTTGGTACCATCCTTTTCACCTACAAGAAGCATTTTGTTGCAATGGTTGAACCCTCGCAGAAGTTTGATCTGGGATCACTGGGTCTGGAGCAGCATGCCGTTGCTGATCTCTGTCTCCCAAATTTACAAGATTCCCAGCACTCGCCACTCTGGGTGGTGATCTATTTAAAGCATTACCTCTCGGTATCCTTTCGTTAGGCATTTTAAATCCTGCTAACTTTCTGTAGAAACCTGCAGGATTTTCTTTTCTCCTGGTCTGACTACGAAGTTTTGTGGTGAGGAGTCAAAAGCCACTACTTGTTGTGCAGGTCTTTTCTTAACAGTCTTCTGGTCTGAACTGACCTGTTAGAACTACTCCCTTGGCTAAGCCTCGGTGATAGTGCAACAGTCCGGTTCCCCAGACCTACAACAGCAAAGATAAACTTTACTTTAAAATGTGGGGCCTCACCAGAGAGCTCCGCAGTCTCTTAGCTGAGACAAGGAATCCCCTCAGGGATAAACTTACTTGAATAGAACCCTTAGTAGGTTTTCCAAGGCTTGCTGACTGCAAGCTGGCGCCTGGGCCTTTGGTCCTCTGCCTATGTTGCGGGACCTGCTGGAGGAGGAACACCAAGGACAGGCCTAGTTGCGATAACCACTGGCGGTTGTTTGAACGCGGTAACTGAAGCCAACCTCGGGGCCGTAGGCCGCAGCTACGTGGTGTGGGTTACCGTAGTTGTTGTACCGGATGTCAGAGCCATAGGCGGTTGCGATGTGACCATAGGCGGAATTGAAGTTGTGGTTGACGTGACGGGTTCCACGTCCATAGGACGCGGTGGAAGTGGAGCTTTGAACACATCCTTCGGCGGGTTCTTCAAAGCTTCCAAACGTCTTTGTATCTCAGCGTCTCTGTGCAACGGGCTAATGAAATCCGTCAACTTTGGCAGTGACCGGCGGAAATGGCGCTGGTGTGCATCTTCGTAGAAGCCGGTCGAATGCACCTGGCGTGTTTGCTCCCTTTAAGTACGGTGCGGCGGTATGTCATCGCAGCGTTCTTGTTGACGGCTATGGCGGCTAGTGATTTGACTTTGCTGAGTGTCTCTACGGTGGCGATCATCACGAGAGTGAGACTGGTGGCGTGCACGGTGACCATCTGCTTGGTGAGCAGGCGGGGGTTGTGGTGCCGGCGCTGCTGTTTTGGTTGTTGTAATTTTGGTTGCGAAGATTTGTGAGCTTCTTCCTGGGCTCTCTGTTTATCGCGTTGTCCGCGGTGACGGGTTGTGCATTCGCTAGGCGTTTTGCCGCGCTCAGCACGCGAAGTGCTGGGTGGCTGCATACGCCTTGTGCTAGGTTCGTCGGTTGTTCGCGTTTTGTGGGATTTTCGATACTCGGATTCTTCATGAAGGTGTTGTTTGCGCTTCATGGAGTGTTCGTAATGTCCAGGTTTTCAAATAGGGTTTCCATGGCGATCTAGAGCCGGCGCGGACGTGCTGGGGCCTGTGGGGTTTGAACATCCACAGGCGCCATTGGCGGCACTAGAGTCGCGGGCGGAGGCGGTTGCAGCACGGGTGGCGGCTGTGAAACGATCGGCGGTGGTAAAGGAACCTGCAGTTGCATGGTTGTTTGAACCATAACGGGAGCCGTTTGAGCAACTTGTGGAACTGGGGCGATCAACGTCGTTGGAGGCAACAAAATGCGTTGTATCTCTTCTTTTAGCGCTGTGGGGTAGTCTTGCCAATGGTGTTCAGGGAACAACGTTACGGGCGGCGGGGGCGGAAAGTGATACGCTGCGACCAAGGCGTCATATTGAGTAGCTGAAATGATTTGTTGCGAAAAACGTACAGGAGCACTATACCTGGCAGCGGCAACGGTGGCTATTATCGGAGGTCCTGGCAAAACTGCCAGTGTCGCCAAATAAATTTGCGGGTCTGTGGCGGGTGCCGTTGTGGGTATTGTAGCAGCGGGTTCTATGGGAGCGACGTCCATAGATGTGGATTGATCCACGGTGCTTTCTTGGGGAATATCCGTCAACATTTGATCTGAGGTCATGGTTTCGGAATCCATCGCAGCCGGTTGGATGGGGGTAGATTCGTCCATCGGTGCCAGGGCAATGGTTGAAATTTCGTCGAGCGTGAGTTTCAAGAAGTCGGTGATTTGCGTGGCGGTCGCTGTGATGTCGGATGGCACTACAGACATAGGAAGAACCGACGCGTCGGTTGTGCGTGGCAGCTTCGCTATGTTGAGGTCGAAAATAGGTGTATCTAACAGCTCCTCATCTGCGAGTTCAACTTCAACATCGATGGGGCGGTCGAGCAATTCCTCGGCGGTGAGCGTGTGCGCCGAAGCCGTAGTCGGCATGGGGTACGCCTACACCGGCGCTGGGAATGAAAATCGATTTTGGAAGTGGATGATTGCGATGAAGGATGAATAAAAGTGGAAACGACAGTGTGGATTGGCCGTGTAGTCAGATTCGTCGATTTCGATTTCTTCAACGGACGTTTCCATATGGAATTCCTCGTTGAACAAGATCGGGTGTAATGCGAACCGGTTGCAAATATACGTTCCGGGGTCGCTGGCGAAAGATGGTTCGCCTTTGGGGATGCGATTCATCCAATTGGTAAGGCCCGATTTGGGGTTGCTGTCGCTGCGGTACCACATACATTCATAGAACGCGGCATGTATTTCTGGTTTCATCAGTTGGGCGTGGCGGAGCAGCAAATCCTTAACGAAGGCCTATCCTTCCCCTGAGCACGGCGAGGCTAAAAGCGCGGCCAATGGCACAAAAGAGGTTAGCCGTCGGAACCAATCTCCGTCCACCTGTAAAAAATTAAGAATGGTGGAGGGATGATAACAATAATGGGTACCATGGTAGGTTCACTCGCGCAAGGGCTTATTGGCGGCAACGCGTTCGATCCAAACATCGTCAACCTCTTGATGAAGCAGTGGCAACGCGGGGTCATCGCATTGCATTCAATCTCGAATAGCCAATTTGTAGATTGGAGAAACCGGAAAGTTGAGGAGTTCAATAATCCTGTCAGTAAGGTTACTCTTCATGGCCAAGGTGACGGCTGCTTGAAGGCGCTTCAGGTCGTCAAACATTGATCGCAGTTTGAGGGCTGGATCTTGGTGATCGGAAACGTCCGGTGATTTATTCCACTCGACTTTTTGTTTCTTCTTCTTCTTCTTTGGTCGTTTTGGAGTGGTGAGCAGTTTTGGGTGCGTGGTACGCATCAAAACTTTGACGTCTCGAAAACCATTGGTTACCGTTCCTAAAAAAAAAGACTGACCGTGGTCAGACGCTGTGCAATCGTACATGAAAAATTTATAAGCTGAAAGAACTTCGTCTCACACAATCGTGGGTAAGGCGATTTGCGATATCATGGGGTATACTCGATCAGCGTAGTCCGGGGGTAAAACATCCGACAGTGGGACATTGTGAAAGGCGGCAATAATGGTCTCGGCAAGGTGGTCAATTTCGACGGCGTCCAGCGAGTCGTGGGGAAACAACGCGGGGGCGTTGTTAACCTCGGGGATGAAGCCGAAGCGACCAAAAGCCAAAAACAACAACAGCGGATAGTAAGCGTTGAGGGCCCTGTAGGCAAGGACCTCGGATTGCAAGAACGACGTCGATAGATTGTTGAAGAAACGCAGGGCTGCTGGGAAATGTAGGATGAGTTTGGAAACGTCTAGCGCCCACATGGCAGAAATGGTGGCTTTCAGCGTATGTTTTTGGGGGAAGAAACCAATTCGTCGCACCAGCTCCTACAGCAGCGGGGATATGTCGATGTTTCGGATGATGCGGTACGCATCGAAATGGATGGCTTTGACTACGGGGTCTCTGTTCTTCTTTTGATGATCGGTCCCGAATTAGGTACCCAGAAGAGCGTATATTCCCGCCCAGTTGTCGGCTCCATCAAAGGAAACTACGATGGTGTGTTCGCCGTTGACTAGAGAGAATAATGCGGTCCAATCTTCCGGAGTAGCAGTGAACATTTCAAAAACGAACATCGTGCTGTTCGGGTATGCGAGTTGAACGTATTGTGGGTAGCTAGACGCGGTAGAGTCGGCTGGCATAGGCACGGTAAACTGGAAGTTTTTCATGTCTGCGGCCATGATTGATTCTGTGTCGAAACTGATGAGAGTATAGCCACGGAAGTTTGGTGTGGGTTGGGCGGCCAAGGCCTGCCCCAAACTTCCGGGTGAGAGGAATATCGGCGGCGGCAACACATTTTGGGGTCATGCGTACATAGAGATGTACCACGATTCCAGATTGGTGGCGCCAATCAAGCATTTGACCTTGTTCTCTTAAACAAGGGCCAGCACAATATTTAACATGTGACAAATGGGGCATCAAATCGAGGGAGGGAAATGGAGGCAAAAGGATGGTTTTAACAGGGAACCGGGAGAAGAGTGTGGCCTTGCTTTCAATACATGAGGAGGAAACACGCTCTTGAGAGATGGTGGCTTGGGCGGTGATGTCACTTTGATGGGCGCATTTAGGCAACTGGATTGGGCTACGATAGCGAGATAACGAGAGGTGTCGTATGCGGAAATCAAAGCAGCGGCTGGTTGTGGGCTAGGGGTACCACAACTTGACGATGATGGGATCACGGCAGCTGACCATGGGTCTCTGGCGCAGGGCTACAGAGTGGGGGTGCCCATGGGATCCCAAGCAAAAGAGCATGCAAGAAAAGCAGCAAAAGAAGCATAGAACATAAAAGTACCCTCGCAGGCGAAGCTTAGGTCGTTTTGGTGACGCTGCTGCTCCCCCCAACATATGTATCCTTCATTGACGTTGATTGATTCAGGGTACGGTGGGGGCTCCTGGGCCGTGGAGGTGGATGCAGTCGACGGAGTTGTCATGTTGAAAAATTATTTTTTGAAGAGCGGCTGGAAAATGTGACTGTTGGGGATGGAAGCGAAAAGTGGAAATGAAATAGTAAAAGAATAAGCCGCTGAAAGGCGAAGAAAGTGTAAGGTAAGAAAATGCAACACTACAGTTACGAAAAAGCAACACAAACACCACTATGTTAATGGGGACTAAAATCAACCTTTCCCAATTAGTCTTATGAGAGTGATAGCAGCCAGGGTTGGGCGGAAATAAACCGAATGGCCTCGCGCTGAACAGAACCTATCATTGAAGAAGAAACCCCCTCCTATTGCAAAAGTGTGGGGACCGGGGCAAAGTGTAATGTGATGGTGTAAAATCGGTAAAGTTTGCCGGTAATGAATGGTGGGAAGAGGAGTGTTTTGAAGTGGTATGATCTTCATCCTTGCTCATCAATGAGGTCGCCATGATCTAAAGTAAACAAACGTGAAGATTATTTACAACTCGGAGTGATGAGCGCTGTATCACAAGAGAAAAATTTCAAAGCAAACTATTGGTGGCGGGAAGTGTGAGGCATACCTGGTCCGCCATGTTCATGTTTAAACGCATCTTTTGCGGGTCGCAGGACGAACGGTTTTAAACGCGTCGTGGAGACAGTTTACGGGCGGCTGGGCGCATCGAGTGAATCAATGGTGACAACATTTTCGGCTGCGCGAGAGGCGTCCGTGATGAGAAAAGGTCCGATGAAGTCGGGTTGGTTTTTGTTGGCTTTGCGTGTATTGGTTAAAAGAACAAGGTCGTTGACGGCGAAGTCAAGTTGACGGCAAAGTCACGTTTTCGGGCTTTGCGGTCGGAATATTCTTTGCTGACTGCGGCTGCGGCATCGAGGTTAGCTTTTACTTTTTCGTGCACCTCAAGTTGCGCTTGCGTAAGCATGTGCTGATAGGCATCGTAGTTCAATGGCAATGTGAGTCAGCTGGCACAATCGTAGTCGAAGGTGATGCGCGGCTCATATCCTCATAATAAACTAAAGGGCGAATGGCGTGTAGCTGTATGCGGCGTGGCGTTATAGGCCAACATGGCGTATGGCAAGTAACGTTCATAGTTGTCTGGATCATCAACAGTATACTTCTTCAGTTGAGCGATCAATGTTTGATTGAAACGCTGGACCATTCCGTTGCACTGGGGGTGGTATGCCGTTGTTTTAACCTTGCGGATTTTGAGAAGCTCGCAAATATCTTGCATAAGCTTGGACGTAAAGCATCCACCTTGATCTGAGAGGAGGACAAGCGGGCTACCGTGCATGAGGACGACGTTGTTGATAAAACATTCCAGGACTGTTGAGGCTTTTTGGTCTGGTATCGGGTGTGCGGACACAAATTTCATGAAATAATCCTGAAAAACAATAACGTAGGGGCGTTTCTCACCTACTGGCTAAATATTGACAATATCGGTCGCCACGATCTCGAAAGGGTGTGTGGGCTGGATTGGTAGCTGCAACGGGGGCGGTGAGGTTCATGGTGTCGTTAGTTGACAAATCTTGCAAGTTGTGATCCAATCTCGAACGTTTTCCTCCATGTGGGGCCACCAAAAATGAGCTTTAGTCACTGCTAGCGTGCGGTTGGATCCTTGGTGGTTCAAAATTTTCGCGCTGTGGAATTGATGAAGGGTTTGATCGACCATGGATGCAGGGACGACCAATTGCTTGACATCTTTAATCTGGCGATACAAAAGTCAGTCTTCGACGAAGAAAATTGGTGGATGTTTGGCGGCGTTGTCCGTTTGGAGGGTGGCGATGATTTTTGAAATGGCTGGATCTGCCGCTTGGGTTTTTAAAACTTCTTCGTGAGTGGCAATTGTTATGGCTTTGGCTGGAGGCGGTCCATAGTTGGTGGTCGCTGGCATTAAATTGGAGAGTGTGGGTTGACTGATGGTCTTTTTTGTCATTGCACGAGTGACGGCATTAATTTCGGCGTCGACTTCCGTGGGCGGGGAGGCTGCTGCTGGGAGTAGCTGTGGTACCATTAGGTCCGCGGCCGTAATTGCTTCTTACGGAAAATCTTTGCGGTTAAATTTTCGGTGTTCGGAATCGGCGTTTTGTCGCCGTCATCTTTTCTGGACAAAAAATCGGCACAGGCGTTGTCTTTACCTTTAACATATTCAACCTTATAATCCTAATCTTGGAGGCTGATCGCGAAACATTGGAGGTGCGAGTTTCGGTGTTTTTCATCTTTGAGCCATTTGAGGGGTTTGTGATCAGTGCGGACAATAACTTTTTGGCCATACACATAGTGGCGGTACATCCAGAAGCTGTAGACAATGGCTAGGCATTCACGCTCGGTGGTACTGTAGGGGGTTCGGCATCCATGAGTACATGGCTATTGTAGGTGATGATGGTGTGGTGTTTGTCCATGGCGATATATTGGACGTCTTTACGTAGGAGTCCGTACAAAGGACTGGACAATGTTGCCAAATTTGGGATGAATCACTTGCACCATTGAACTAGACCTAAAAAACTTTGCATACCTTTTTTGGTCTTTGGAAATTCGTACTCGGCGATTGCTTTGACTTTCTCCCGATTGGCTGCTATTCCTCGGGCACTAAGAAGATGTCCCAGGAATTTGACTTGCTGCAGCAGGAATTCCCATTTGTCGGGCCGAAGCGTGAGGTTGGCCGCGCGGAGGGTGTCGAAAATGATTTGTAGATGCTCCAGATGTTCATCAAACAAATTTGAAAAGATGATGATATCCTGGATGTAAACGAGGCAAATCTTCCAGATATACCGGCGGAGAATTCTTTCCATTAGGTGTTGGAATTTGGCGGGCACGTTTTTTAGTCCGAATGGCAAAACTTTGAATTGGAACAAACCTTCTTGGCAGATGAAGGTTGTTTTATCGCAGGAGTCGGCGTCGAGGGGTACCTGCCAGTACCCTGCTTTGAGATCTAGCGTAGTAAAGAATTTCGCCTGTCCCATCGCGTCCAAGTAGTCGTCAATGCACGGGATCAGGAATTTGTCACTTGGCGTAACATCGTTTATTCCACGGTAGTCGACAACAGGTCTCCATGAGCCATCTTTTTTCTTTACGAGGAATAGTGGTGCGGCTCAGGGTGAGTGGGATTGTTCGATAAAATCATTATCAAGCATTTCTTGAATGTGGTGACACAATCCGTCTTTGCTCCACCCCGGCGCGGTAGTAATGGCGGGATATGGGTTTTGGTGTGCCGGTGTCGATGCTGATGGTTAATTCGCTAGTTATAGTTGGTTTGTCGCCAGGGAGGCTGAAAACGTCTCGGTTTTGTCGAAGCATACTGAGGGCCTTTGCTTTTTGGGCGGCGGAGATGTAAGTTTTTTCGGTCATTTTGTTCAGGGCGAACTCCAGCTTTTGTTGCGTGGTGTGACCAGGGAACAATTTATCGAGTGCGGCAGGCTCGTGGTCGGTCAAATCGCGGTCAGCGGCAGCGGTTGCTATCGGGCAATCGACCTAGGTTTTGGAATACTCTAGCGTGTGTTTTGCCATCGCGATGAGCTGATTTGGTCGGAGTTTGATGCTGTTTGGCCTGTTAATAATGAAGAGTAACGGACGATGACCATTGGTGATGTTTACAACTGCGGTTTCAACTGGGAGCTCTGCAGCTATGTTGTTAGTGGCTAGAGGTTGTACGATCACGTCGGGGATGGTCGCCGATGTTGTGGGGAAGACGGTACTTTTGACCCATTGCTGGCAATGTGGCGAAATCAAAATGGAAACTTGGGTGACGAGAAAAATTGGTTCGGCGAGCTCGGTAACCTCCAGCTGCGGAGGGGGCGGTTGGTGTGGACTAGGTTGAGCCTGCCCTCAGTTGTTCAGCTTCGATTTTTTCAGGCTGGCTGAAAATATCGGATTTATTGTCAAAGAAACTTACTCGCTCGTCCTCGGGGATTTCCTCTAAGACATTGTCATTGGCGGGGTTTAGGAACAATTCTGTTTGAGGGCCGACCGAGGCGATTACTTTGAGCGGCAGTTTTAGGTCTTGTATTTCTATGTAATTATCTTTGAAATTCAAAATGGCGTGGATATCTGGGTGGGTGAGGAAATCGGTGCCAATGATACATTGGTTGTTTTCATCATTGTCGAGGATCACGCATTTGATCATGTGCTTTCCGAACGCGGATTCCATTGTAACGACTACTGGACCGTGAGCGTTGAAGACAGCGCCATCGGCGACTTTGATTTTTCCGCAAATCGGGAGTTGGAGCGATTGCTTGTCGAAAATCGGGAGTTGGAGCGATTGCTTGCTTGCATTTGACTAATCCTGAGGACAAAATGGAGCATTGGGCACCAGTGTCGATGAGCGCGTGTGCTTTAATGGCTCCGATTTTGATTGGAATTTGGAAAGCTCTTGTGGAGGCGTATTTGCAGACAAATGATTTTGAAGACGGCATGAGCTTATCGATTTGACAAACGGACGAGTGAATATGGCATGGGTCCTGAAAAGCGCGTCCTGTCGCGTTCCAATAGACTATGCCGGGGCTGACAATCAGTGCGGCGGAAGCCATTTCTCTAGAGGGGATGACCATATTGGCCCCAGAAGTCAACTGATTGTTAGTGCGTGTTTCGAGGGCGGGCGTTGATGCGGCATTCAGGAGCAGTAGCGCGGGTAGGGCTAGTTGTAACTCTGAGGACTGGGAACTGGCGCGTGATGAATCTGTTGGTGTTGTGACGTATGGAGCCGGCACGGTGTTTTAGTGAATATGTTGTTCCCAAGGCGTTGGAAATTGATGGTTCGGATAGACGGCGTAAGTATTCTGAACAAAATCATTTGGCTGCTGTATAGAATTACCTTCATAAAAATGGTTTCGCGTGCCGCGGGCGTAGTTTGCGCCTCGTTGGGGCGGTGCTCTGCGGCAGGGTCTCCAATCGCGCTGGCTACAAATATCATTCAAGTTGGTTCGAAAATCGGCTTACCATGAATGGGCGGCGTAGGTTGGTCGGTTGAACTCTTGCCAGATCAGTTGCTGAGCATTTTGCGGCTTGAGCCAGATGCAATCTTCAGTGTTGTGGATGCGGGATTTGTGAGCGTCGCACCAAAGACCAGTAGGCTGCATTGTGCGCGTGCGGTCTCGGCTGACGGATCGATCGAAATGGTTTGCATATGGTTCTACAGGTTGAGATTGATGGCGTGGAGTTTGTTGTCTGTTGAGAGGTAACATTTCCTCCGGACGTTGGCCTGATTTTCGTTCTTTGTAGTCGCGATCGTATCTCTGAATCAATTGTTCTAAAAGCACCTCCGTGCGTGGTGGCTGTAGCGGGGGTTGTTCGATCGCTTGCGGTTGGAAAGAGACGAATTTGGTGGGTGGTAGTGCCGAATTCTGGGGCCTGCGGTCCATGGAAGGAGAGCATTCGCTGTAGCGGTTTTGAGGGCGGTCCATGCTGCGGCGGCGTTCAAAACGGCCATCAAAAGGCTGCGGGAAATTCGGCAGTTGTACTTCCGGATCAGCTTGGTTCACGAGGATAGGTCTTTCGGAGGTGCCAATTTCATCTTTGGTTGCATTTGAGGATGCTACGGGCTTTAGCTACGGCGTTGGCCAATTGTTGGACATTCGTGAAGCTTTTCCCTTGTTCGCCAATTGTTAATTGATAGAAAACAGGCATTTTTGTCAAAAAGGTGTCAATTACTTGTTTGTGCCGAAAGGTTTGGTCTTCATGCTGATACAATAATTGTACATAAGTCATTACCTTACTCAAGAACGAGGCGGGTAACTCGCCAACTTCCCGGGTGATTGACACGAGCTCGCCTTTGAGAGTCATTTGATTGCAATCCGGGGCTTGTTGAAACATGAGCAAATTTTTGGCTTCTTCGTACCGAGTCATGTCTTGGATCATATTGCTCGGCGTATTGCGGGTGAGTCGGGGTAGTGCACTCATTTTTACATGGTTGGAGGCGTCGTAGCCAAACTCCTTTTCCAGGCGGATGAAGAAGCGTAACAGACGTTTATTTGTCGCGGCGCCGTGGATAATCAACGGGTGCATATTGTCAACAATTGTTTTGATGCGGCTATCTTCTTCGCGATGAGATGTATGAGGCATGTCCTACCGAGGTTGTGGGTGGTCATAATAATCGTCCGGCGGGTAGTCTGAGAAGCCAAAATGGTTTGCCGCGGGTGGTTGGCGTCTTTGAAGCGCGGAACAGGGTAATTCTTCGTCTCCGCGTGTGGTGCAGGAAAATTCGTTATTGTACAGGGTATCCGTGGACGGCCCTTTAGGTTTGACTTGGTTTGGCAGTCGGCCAAAGACTTGAGCCGGTTCAGTTTCACGGAGAGTTTCGTTTGGGATATAGATATCTCACGTTTCCTTGCCGTGAAACCGTGAGGACACTGGCGGTTGTCTTGGTGTGGGCCGATTGCGTGCATTAGTTGCGGCAGCGGTTGTTGAAATCAACTGTTGCATTTGCTCTGCGAGGGCGGCGAAGCGCGTGTTTGTGGCTTTTGTTTGTTCTTGGATTTCGTGTTGGACATGTAGTTACTGGGCTTCAAATTGATCGGAAACGGTGCCGATGATTTGATCAATCATTTGTACCGTAGGAACATTGTTGGTTATGCGCGCAGCGGCGGTGCTGAGCTGATCCAACGCGTCCCATGCTTCAATTCGAAAATTTTGAACTTCATTAGTGTTTGCGATTGCTATGCTGCTGCAGTGATTGCTTGTTGAAGTGCGGGTGGCGGCTGGGGCCTGCGGTGGGTCAATATTGATGAAAGATTCAGAAGAATCGGTTCTGGCCATGGCTTGATCATTGCTACTTCGGGCTGCGGTGCTTAGCGGCGGTGTTTGTGGTACGGCCGGCGCGTTAGTGCAATTTAGGGCAGCAATGAGAGGGTTTTGATTTAGCGACAGCGGGGGTTGTGAGTTGATTATCGCCACAGTTGCGGGAATGAGCAGTACTTGCAGTTGTGCTGTCCCGTCCAACACAGGTGTACTGAAAGTAGACAAGGGCGGATTATGGGGCAGGAGGCTTACTGTGGGTACGGCTGTTGATTGCGCAATATTTGATGGTCGCGGCACATTTGATCAAAACCCAGGGCGCGGCGGGCGGCTGTGGCGGCGTTAGGAGAACTGGATCACGACGGTAGACATGTGAAGTCTGGCGGTGTATAGCTTACTTTTGGCATCTTTTTTCGTAGGGTATAGTAACCTTTTTTATAACCTTGGGCGCAGCTGCGGCGGGGTCGAACTTTGGAACTTTTGGGCGTTTTCGGATGCAACGCAATGGCGGGGAAAGAAAGCGTACAATCCAAGCGGTCACCAGTGTTGTATTTTGTAGATGGGTCGGGCATTGATGAATCGTGGGCAGGATTGGGATTCCGAGTTTGTGTTCTTAATGTACATGTGTCCCACACCCACGTTTACCCAATAGCCTAATTACTTGTACTTAAACCCCAACACTAAAATGCCCCACCAATTAAGGAAAGTCTAATTTCCTTAATTGTCTCCCTTATTACGTAAGATCAAAAGGTGAGAGTTTTCTACCTTTATATATTAGGGGATAAAACAAGAAAAACACTTACGTACACAATGGAAAAAGGGGTGAGAATAATAAAGTAATCAACTCCCACGCACTGGGATGAAAAAGAAAAGAGTTGCGTGGTGGGAGGGGGCTAATGGCGAAACTAGTGGTGGCCGGCGAGGCGCACAACTAGTGTATAAAAATGAATAAAAATATTAAACAATAACAATGAGAGAGAGAGACCAGCGCACGCGTACCGACGTGCGCTACAGTAAGACAGCTGTTGATGGTTCGCGTTGCTCTCTCCACTTGCCACCTGCGGGCCTCTTACGCGCTTTGTCAAAACAACCAAAATCGGTGGAAAACACACTACAACATTAGCAGTCCATTCCAAGTTGAAACGATTTAACTGCTTCAACTAGTCCTGTCGAGGAGTCTTATTCGTGGCAAGACCTGTTGTGATATACCACACAACATCCACTGGATCCCTCAATTTAAAGAATGAAATCCCTTGCAACATATCTGTATGCAATCAATTGTTCAAATCATTGGTTCTGTTTACCTGCTGATCCATTGTATCGATGTCCTCTGGATCACTTAAATTCTCCCACTGATTTAATTTTTTCTTGCAAGGACCAGCTTATAGTGCCTTGGGATAAACCCCAGACAATAAAGTGTGATCCGTAGCTTTAGTAGGATTTTTAATATCCCTGGGACATGGATACGCCTGCAAATCAGCTTGAAATTGTGTAGCCCACCTGGCCATTACTTCTTGCCACATCATCAGGTAAACTTTGAATAACTGCCTTTTTACAATGTCTTTTGCTTCTACAAAGTTCCGATCCTCGAACCCTCTTAGATCTTGAGAATAGACTGTATAAAGATGGAAAGCCAAAGTCTTCACTTGGACTGGTGACACCATATCATGACGCTATGTTGCCATAGCCCCACTCAATTCACCACAAAATCAGTAGTGAAAAAACCCCAAAAATATGGCAATTGAGTAATAGGCATCCAGGCAAGCATTCACAATTTCACTGTCGTAAATCTTGGAAGCCAAGAACTTTCCTCAAACTTTATTGTCACTGAAGTCCCATTGGTATTTGCCCAGATCAGCCAAGTAAAACTTGGTGAAAAGCCTTTTAGTCCAAGGTTTTCCGGACATAGACCCAAATCACCAGCCTGGTTGGCCATGGGTCCCGTCATCATTCTGATGCAAATTTCACAATCCCAGTATTTTCCAAATCCTTGGAGTACATGGGCTTGTAGGATTTTGGACTTATCATGAGCCGAGGCCCCTGATCCAGATCCATAGACATTCAAAATTGCAACTAGATCATCCCCAACTTTGAAACCTACCAGGAAACCATCCACCAATGAAAGGAATGAAATCCAAAGATCCCATTCCTGTAGCTTCAATGTTATCATGTTGATAACATAGCTGGAACCATCTATATGTGCAAATGACACCAGCCATGTGAACACTTCCCCTTCGGGGTTTTGAATAGAAACTTTATAAGGTATAACACATACCTTGGCCTTCTTGACTTTTTCCACATGGAAACCAATAATGCCTAGCCCCCAAAACTGGCTTGTGGCCAATTGCTTCAGGATTGGTTTGATGTTGTAGCTCTGGACTTGTTCCAGTTCCATCGGTCTTTGCCGCCAATATCCCATTGTGCCGGCTAACCATTGCTCCATTTTGCCAATGCGGACCAGACATTTGATGTTGTAATCTAAAAATCAAAAATAATTTGCCCCTTGACCCTTTAAAAATTAAATATTAGGCCACCAACACCAAATAAATAACCCAATTTGATCAGCACCAAATTTAGAGGAAGATTCAGCATGGGGAAAAATAAATTAGTTGAGCAATGTTAGGTGTCAAAGTCATAAAGTAGGCAGGCCTTGTGCTTAAGGCAAATGCTACACAGATTTTTCAGGAACCTCACATTTGCACCATCTTTCGCTTCTCGATGTCGACTGCCGTCAATTTACCACTTACCCTAGCAATAACTCCTCACCTTGGTACCAAAAATAAATAATGAGTAAATAACTAATTAAGGTTTTAATTAATCAAGAATAAATTTAGTAAACCATGGGCTTTAATAAATATCAAAAATTAAATGCTTCAGAATCACAACCAAGGTAAAAACCCATTTTGGCTTTTAAGGGCCATAAATCCATTGGGTTTTTTCTTTTCACCTATCCTAACATTTTAGAAACCTTTCTTCGAACTCCTTCCCCCTTAGTTGGCCCATTCAGAAAATTGAGCATGAAGAAATCATTCCTAAGGCACCTAGATGGGCAAATTTGTCCCACTTACTAAGAAATAATTAAATAAGAAACTTACCATTAGTCAAAAAATAATGATTATTCTGGTGGCCTTGCAGTTGGCCCACCTTGATGTGATTGGCGTGTGCGCAATAATTCCATGCGAATAGCACCATGCCCAATTTCAACATCAAAAGTTACAATCAAAATCTTTTTCAAAATTCTTTCATGTTGTATTTTCTAAAGTAAGCAAAATGTTAAAGAACATTAATCATTACTTCAATATAAATACAATATATGAAATTACCAAAATATTTTTGGGTCCTTGGGCTGGACAAAAATTTCACTTGGAAAAAATGTGCAGTGCAGAGCACTAGAAAAATATGACTTTTCAGAAAAATGAGAATAAAATTGGTCACAAACCCCCCAAAGTGTAAACCAAAAAATTTAGCATCAGGTGTACAAATTGACAATATTATTCTGAAAATTTGACCCTTCACTATAAAAATTTTAAAGGGTATTAAACGAATATAAATGGGTTAAAAACACATCAAATAAAAATTTTATTCACACAAAAAACATTTTCGGCTAAAAATTTTTGGACAGCAAAATAACAACCAGATAATCTTTGGTCTCTGTGAGATTTCCCATTACAGTAACTGGAGTATCCTGGAAGACATGCAACTTTTTGTGTCGAGACCATCTGATACCTTTGTATCGAAAGTGTTTTACCTTACTTGCCAATATGACCTACTTTTTTAGCGGGTTGTTCCAATGCGCTATTGTAAGCACATTTTCCTTCAATCTTTTATCATGGATGATGATATATGGTCCCTGCCAGGGTAACCCCAGTTTTTTCTGTCCGTCCACTTTCAACAGAACACAATCCTGGTTTTTAAAACCAGAAGTCTTAATTCAGTTATCAAAATATTTCTTGCTGTCCTTATCAGCTTTTTGTATGTATCCCGCAATACTTTTGTACAAATTTGTAAGATAGTTAGCCAAAACATACTTGTAAGCCTCATAGTCATTTGGCATAACTATTCTAAGGGCAGCAGTGAAATTGATACCAAAATTAGCTTCATGCCCCTGCAGCAGTGAAAATGGCAAGCATTTTATTGCTGCATGGGGTGTGGCATTTTATGCAAATACCACTGTGCTGAGATACCTTGGCCATTTATTGTTATCCTCGATTGCAACCTTTTGCAGCTGCTTTATTAGTTTGGTTAAATCTCTCAACCATACCATCACCCTGTGGATGGTATGCCATTGTGAAAATTTTCCTGCACTCTAACAGTTTACAGACCACTTCCATAAGATCTAAATTAAATCCAGATCCATTATCACTAGGAAGTTTTTTTGGGGTACCGTGCCTAAATATCACATGCTCTAAGAATGCATCCATTATGGTTTCAGCTGTCTGATCAGGAATCAATATGGCTTCAACCCATTTAGTGAAATGATCCTAAAAGACAATGACATATGGGCGATGTTCCCTCAAGGGAGCAATCCCTACTATGTCCACAGACACAATATCAAAGGGACCCTCCAGTATAATGGGTATCAATGGGGATATGGAGCTTTTACCGGGAGTAGCAACTTAGCAGACAGGGCAAAACTTCAACCAATTTCTGACATCTTTTTCAATACCAGGCCACCAGAACTGCTGTGTGACAACACTCAAAGTCCTTTTGAACCCTTGGTGTGTCATTATAACAGCTTCATGATATTGATGAAGAATGCTGTCTCTGAGGGAATTCAGGACCAGGATCTAATCATGGCCATGTCCATCAGTTTCCCAATAGAGAACTCCATTATCCTCATAGAATCCAGTATGATACTTCACAGTGCTTTTGACACCTAATCTTTCCCAAATAGGGGTGAGAATAGTGTCTTCTTTTTGCAATTGAGATATAACTTTTAAATCAACTGGATATTTGACCTTATCATCATCATTTTCATCATTTTATCCTTCCTTCAACTCTTCAAACTCCTTTTCTCTATTCGGGAAAAGCCAAGCAATATTTTCAGGATCAACTGGTATAGATGTACCTGGTTCTTGATTTGCTGCACTCTGATCCTGAACTTTTGCGTCTCTTCTAGTTGTGACTGCATAATCTACCATAAGCTTCTGCACTTCATTTCTGATCTGCAATGCATCTTTCGTAGTTGGTGCAATATTTTCTTTTTTTACTGTCAACTCCTGGATATCCATCAATTCCTTGGTCTGCTCAGGGACAAATTTTTTGTCCCTACTTTAAATTCCTTCATCCCTTATCCTCTGAAATTGTTGTACCAATACTTGGCTTTCAATTTCATTGGTTTAAGTTCCGAAATTATGAAATTGAATTTAGAAGACATTCCCATTTTGGTCGGTTTTTGTCCTTAGCTTCTTCAGGTTCATCCTTTCTTGAGAGGAAATCAGCCATCGCATTTTGTCTCCAGGGGACATACTCCAATCTATGACCAAATTGATTTATAATGGAATACCATCTTTTCAATTTATCATTGGTTTGAGTATTGACTTTCATTGATAAAAGGGGTATATGATCAGTCTTGATCAATACATTTTGCCCAAACAAATTATGCTGATAAACTTTAAGACTAAAGACAACCGCTAGGCATTCTCACTCCCTATCACACCACTTCCTCTCGTCTTCCCTAAGGATTGGGCTGCTATAGGCTATTACCCATTGGTTATCTTTAGTCTTCTGATAAAGTACTGCTCCCAGTGTGGTTCCACTGGCATTTGTTTGGAGAATGAACTCAACAGTTCCATCCAAAACAGGATACTATAGGAATGGCACTGAGGTGAGTGCTTTTTTCAGTTCTTCAGAAACTCTGCAATGTTCCTCTGTAGCTTGGAATTTCTTCTTTCCGGTAGCAGTAACCTTGTACAAAGGTTCAGCAAGCTGTGCAATGTTTGGGATAAATTTCTTACACCATTGCAATATACCCCAAAACCTTTGCATTCATTTCACACTATTCGGAAATTTGAATTCCATAATAGGTTTCACGTTTTTCATACCTGGTGAAATTCCATTTTCATCCAGTATGTGTCCCAGAAAATGAACACTTTTTGGAAGAAATTCACACTTCTTCAGTTTAAGTGTTAGCTTTGCTTTCCAAAGAGCTTGCAAGACAAACTCTAAATTCTCCAAAGGTTCATCAAAAGTCTTGGAGAATACAATGATATCATCAATATACACCAAACAAATTTTCCAGAGTAGACCGTGCAAAACCCACTCCATTGTTCTTTGAAACTCTGCAGGTGCATTTTTAAGTCTGAAAGGCATGACTTTAAACTGATATAAGCCTTCCTGACATATAAATGCAGTTTTCTCCTTGCTGCTTTCCTCAAGTGGGACTTGCCAATATCTGGACTTTAGATCCAAGGTGGTATAAAATTTGGCATTACCTAGACAATCGAATAATCATCCATTCTAGGTATAGGATACCTATCTTCCTTAGTAACTTCATTTATACCTCTGAAGTCCACAACTGGTCTCCCGGTACCATCCTTTTTCCCAACTAGGAAAAGTGGAGCAGCCTAAGGTGACCAGCTGGGTTCAATAACTCCTTTATCTGACATATCCTGGGCTTGAGCTCTAATCCCTGATCTTTAGTTTCTGGGAGCTCTGTAATAATGCATTGCCACTGGCATTGCATTACCAGTATCAATTTTGCAAGTAAGATACCATGTTGTAGTGAAGGGATAATTGGGTGAGCTGAAAACTTCTCTGTATTTACACAAATTTGCTACAGCTTTTTCCTTTTATTTGTAAGTGATATCAGCTTTTGAGATCATTTTATATAGCCCTTCCCTAAATGCCAATGCATCATGCACAGACATTCAGGGAGTGGCATTAAAATTATCCTCAATGCTAAATATCCCACAACTCATACCTTGTACTTCTGATACTCCTGAATTTTCTTGTAATATTGAGTCACAGTTGCCTACAACCTGATTAGATAGCAATTGGCATCCTGAACCCATATTATTCGACATCATCAGAACAAAGTCTTCCTGTTCACCATCAACTAGTGTGCTATCAACTCTAAATTTCTTTTCGTCTTTATTCCCTTCTATGACTCAACAATTCAGATCTGTTTTAGAAGATGATTCCCATAATCTTGCCTTAATAAGCATATCAGTTCTGTGTGGTATGTATACTTTTGTACATGACACTACTGGAATCACTATACCTAGTTGGCATATCCTGGGGTATTGATCATCTTCAGGACATGAATGTACTATAGGTGCTTCCCCTATACAATCAATAGCTTGTATATGACTCGCATGATCTTTAGGTACAACACTTATAGCTTTCTCAACTCCATTAAGCTTCATGATACCTTTACCAAAATCAATCATCGCTCCAACATCTGAATGTGCTAAAAAATCTGTTCCAATTATGAGATTTTCCTCAGCATTTGGAATGATTATGGCCTTCACCAAGAAAACTCCAAATTCACAATGCATTTTGAATTGAATGTAACCATATGCATGTACTACTGCACCATCAGCAACAGTGACTTTTAGTATCTCAGGGTATCTGGTATATTCTTCATCAAAAGCTTCCTTAAGAAACCCTGATGACATCACCAAACACTGAGCACGAGTATCCACTAAAGCCTTGGTGTTAGTATTACATACTGTCACATTAATGTGAAATGAGAGAGTTTCGAGGAAACTTAGACAGCCTTAATCATTCCTCCTGATTCGGAATTATCCCATGCTTGAAGGCTTTTGTAACCTTTGAGTAATCTTCTTTGATCATGGCACAATTATATTTAATTTTTTAATACTTCAGGCCATTTCATCTCACTAACACCTTGACCCGTAGTGGCAATGCTATTGACACTTTTAGCAGATCCCAACTCTGTCTGACCCAATGTGGGTGGTTGACTACTTGAAGCAGCTTGAACACTTGGGCTAGGGTTACTGATTTGAACCTGACCTTGAGGGGGGATCTTCAGCTGTTGGCTAGGTGCCAGCAATTGTGGTGCCATATAGAGCTGCTCATTCCCCAATCTATTCTGGTAATCAATGAATTGTAAATAAGTATCATAATCCACATTATAACCATAATAACCTACCTACCTCAGCTTGCCCTTCATCTATGGTCACTTCATTTATCACAATTGGAGATTCCGCAGTTCCTCTCTTTTTATAAGCAGCTGTATTCTGCTTATCTATCTTGTGCACATCCTCTGCCAGATCATGCTATGTTTCATACTTCTCCCTTTGATCCAGCAGTTCCATCTGATACACCTCAGATGCTTTATACAAAAAGGTATCAATAATGAAGCGATCTCTGAACTCTTCAGTCTTATTAGGGTACAGTCTATCTAGTAGCACACTTATTCTCTTGAGGAATTTCACTGGAGGTTCATCAAACTCCTGCTTTATGTTCATCAGTTCCCTTATTTGCATACCAACATTTGAATCTGGAGCTTGCACTTTGTGTAACTTTCTCTGTGCTTTTTTGTAACTTTTGAACCTTTTGGCAGTAGCTTTTGGTACTCCTTTAGAAAGTGCTTGTAAGGCAGCCAGCTTCATTTTATTGGTAGTCTCTAATGTAAACTCTGCTTCTAAATCATTTAGGAAACTGAGAACCTGTGTTTCAGTCATGTCATTTAGGAGTAGCTTTGGCTTCACAGCCTTCACTATATCTGACACAGTAGGCTCCAATCCATCCACTGAGGAGTCATCAGAATCTGATGAATTTCCTCATGTGGACTTCTTCGGTCATTTGTGCTTTGACCTAGTATGTTTGCTTTCCCAATGACCTCCTGCTGCTTCCTCATCAGTCTCTTAGGAAAATTGTGCAACTATATCACTTGCTTGTTCTCAAACAGCAAGCATTTCATTTACACCTTTTTCTGTATAAACCTTTGAGTTCACAGCAGGTTTGGCTGTGAACTTTTGCTCTGACTCATCCACTTCCATCTGCCGTAACCTTTGGTCATTTGCAATACAGGTTGCAGACATCATTGGCAAAGTTCCACAAAAATTCTGAGTTTGCAAAGGTCTGTCAATGGTCCTACTCACTCAGATATCCTTTTTTCTTTGATCCAAGACAAACTTTTCCAATAGGCCTTGGACTCCAATCGTCAAATCAGCCATTTTATCAATTTTGACATTTAACCATCAAATTTTGTCATCCTTTTGACTCATTTCGAATTATAATTGGTCCAATGGATCATGACAGTATTCATCCTGAGTCATATCATGGATGTATTCCCAATGATACGTATCAAATTGTTGTTGAGGTTGTCCTGAATTTTCCTGTTTCCTTTGATCAAAATTAAATGGATCATTTTCATTCTCGGCCTATTTCGGCCTTCCATCAATAGGCGCATTAAATCGAGTGTCTCTATCATTGGCAGTAAAAAGTTCCTTTGCCGCAGCCATCTTATTAATATTATTATTATTGGCCGTTATAGGTGCCCCAGGATTGGGCCCACTTACTGGGTCCAATTTTACCTCAGCCCTCTGGCTTATGGCACTTCAATCGGAGCTTTTTGGCATGCTTGTAGTATTAGATACCACCAGCAGTGTGAAGGATTTATCTGGCTCATTATGCCTTGTACCAGGCGGAGTCATTGGTAATGTCATTGGTAATGTTTATCTGGGTACCAGATGTCAAGTCCTCAGTATTTCTGGACATCTTGAGTCCTAAATCTTTGTAAAAATATTTGGGTTTTGTAGCACCTCGGGTGACTCTGCCCTCTTCTATATTGCAAGTGTCAGAAGCCACCACTTGTTATGTTTACTTCCATGCTTAGATCCAAAGATGTCAGCAATGTAACTCAAGACACTATCAGCTTGTATCCAACTGACTACTGTAGGTCACTCAAAGGTGCTTCCTATTAGCAATTAGCTAAGTACAGTGCAACAGTCCTTATGCAGAAATAAACACAGCCTACAGTCACTAATGAGTAACAAGAAACTAACTCTTGCAATTGAAAAGCAATCAGGGTCTCCCCAGATAATTCCTAAAGGTTTACACAAATAAAGAGAACTCACTATAATGACGTCCAGGAAGGCTGAGGCTTTCCTTGATAATGATCCCTGTGTAAGTGACTCCTGCCACCCCTAATTGCGTGAGAAAGAAATAATTACTAATAGTAATAATAAAATAAAATATGTAAAATTGTTTTGGGCTGTCGACGCTCCAATTTACTGGGCCTAAAAGGGACAAATAGAACAATAATGGACACAACTTGCCCACAACACAACAAAAGTGAAAGAATGACAAACATCCCGTCTTTTTGGTCAAATTGTGGCTTCAAACACTTCACCAATTTTGCATAGATGTGGGATGACTGCTAATGTAAGTACATCTCAACACTCACTGTTTGAAATTTTTTTCCTGTCACTATATTCTGACTTTTTCATTTCCAGGAATGGTCAGTCCATCTACTGACAAACTTTACAATGGAACCATACACTTCGATAAGCCCATATACATACATTTCAATAAGTGCATATACATACATTTCAATTAATTTCACTGAATATTTTACTCTTATAGTCTGTTTTTCATGAAATGTTTCTAAGTAATGAAACTGGAAAGTAAGTAGTATTTCACATTTTCATGATTTGCTGATAAACAATATATCATATAGGACTGAAAATTTGTGTGCATAATGATCTAATCTTTAAAAATTTTTTGAGTGAAAAATTTTACAGTGAGGTTTATGTAAACGATTTGGATAACATGCTGATTTGTATCAGTTTTCAATTTGAAGCATTTTATAAAAAATAGACTATAAGTACTCGCCATCATTCATGAAAATTTCACACTGTCTTGAACAATAGTTGACTAGGAAAAGTAAATACTGTATTTATTCCAATAAAAAGCACCCTTGAATAAATGGCGCCCTCTAATAAATGGAGCACCATTTATTAGAATCATAAGCATCCTTAAGCTAAATTCAGAAGTACAGTTGTCGACAAAAATCCTAGAATTTTTTGCTTCTGAACAGGGCTTTAATGTAAACTTCATATGCCCTGTTTATTACAGGAATAGCCTGCTTATTCTAATGTCTTTTTGACTGCAGTGGTTTGCAGTGTTTTCCATTGATTTTTTGCGAAGTTTCTGTGAAATGCAGTCTTGAGATGAATCGTTTGCAAGTCAAGAAAATAGAAAGAAGTACAGTTTGGATTCATCAAGGTAAAAACTGTCGCTGCAGCAAAAAAAGAAGGAAACCATTCAGTTGCTAGTGGCCTAAGAATAAGTGAATCTAAGGAAGTTATTTTCCTTTCTTTTTCTCTTAATTTCATTAGTTGTTTCCATTTTCCCTTTGTTTTCCTTTCACTAGTTTTGTTCCCTCTTCTTTCCTTTTTGTTTGTTTTCTTTTCCTTTTCATGGCGTAGAGAGGTATGATATTTGTTTGATGATGAAATGTTACTTGTTGAGATTCCATGAAAGAATAAAAGAAAAGATTGAATTGAAATGTGTCCTGATGAAGCACAAAATTTTTACAAATGGCGCCCTTCAATAGACATCCATTTGGTGCACCATCTAATAAATTCTTGGGCCCATTTGGTGCACCATCTAATAAATGGCGCACCAAATGGAACCAAAAAATAATAAAGGGCATGCCATTTATTGCAAAAATTATGGTAATATCCGAGAGCCTGACGATAATATTGCAGCTTTTGCTCTTTTTTGTCGTATTGGTTGCTGTTTTTTTGTTTAACTGATACTCGTTATTCTGCAGACAAAGGGTAGGCTACCATTTTTCGCCAAGACTTTTTGGGACTGACATGTAGCAATTGCAAGAAAACATCGCAAGACATGAAATTCCTGTGTACAGCTGTACATGATCGGCAAGAATGCTCGAGGTAAATTTGATCGCCAAGCAGAAGTATGCAGAGACAATCGATTTTCATTTTCAGTGGGCAGAGATCAGTTTTCATTTTCAGTGAAAATCGACCTCTGCCCACTTAAGAGCAGAGACGATCAGCTTTCATTTTCAGTGGTCAATGGCCTCAAGCTGTTTTGCTTTTCTGGCTGTGTGTTGGATTATGCATTAATTCTGCCACATCAGGTAAACATGAAACATTGAGGACGAGTTCCAATTCTGAATAATATATGCATCAGTGCCACTTATATTTCTTCTTTATTCCTGAAGCTTTTCTCCGAGCTGGAGATATTTCAATAGTTACACGATTTAAGTGTATGTGCTGAGCAAATGCAAGTCATGTACGCAATAGTTATTATACTTGAGCAATCCCAAAATTAGGAACAGATAGAACTACTATCATAGAAATGAAATTGCAGTCGCTGTCACACAAAGTCACTCCACACTGTGAAGCTACATTTGACTATTTAAATTTCCAAACTACACGTTTTACTTATAATTTATGCAAACATCAGATGTGCAAGATTTACTGTAGTCTACTAACGACTAGATGAACAAAGGCAGTGTCTATTGGCCGGATCCGGTCAATATTTTCTTAGCTATTGACAGGATCCAGGCAGGATAAGATGTCATGAGAGCATGTTATGAACCAGACAAAGAATACAATAAATCGGTCCATCAGGTGATTCCAGCATGCATAACATTAAAACCCGTTGATCACTTCCAAAAATATACACTATTTTCCTTAGTGAAAACCTCATACAATGTATATAACATCATGATTATGCCTGGTTGGAGAAAGCAAATACTGCCAACTAGCATCAACACTATACAAAATCAAGTGCTATGGTTTTTAGCAAATTGATGTCGCAATATTCAGTTACTGTAGGCATGAAATCTATTAACACGTTTTTCATGTTTAGCCTAGTGGTTTTTTGTGCCAAAGCATTGTAATGTAGATGCTAGCACATCATTGTAAATACATAATGTACACTATGTGTTATTTGTCATTACATATAAATTCATTTTATAATCTATCATCTCAAGGATGTCTGGATTTCACATCTAGACATTCCTATAAATTTATGTGGAGTGTTCTGTTTTGACCACCCCACACCCCAGTAGCCGTTATTGACCCAATTAAGGACGCTCTAATTAATTTGCACATTGGCACCTGGCCCCCAGAATCCACACAAAAATACACATTCCATAGCTATATTAATTCTCCCCAAAAACCGTGAACACACCTGCCTGTAATAGAAAGTAGAAGCCCCAACCCAGACACCAGTCTCAAGTGGAACAGTAGCTGCAGTCCCTACACAATCATGTATACACAGGCATAATTAATTCGGGAGCATAGGGAAGCACATAGGCATGGTTAAGTCCATTGTAAGCAGGGAAGCAAGTGTAATAGAAGCTTGGAAAGCATAGGATACAAGGAATGCATTGGAGGTGTGGTTGAGTAAGCACACAGTAAACAGAAGCGGAAGAAGCAAGAAGCAATAATCGGTGGAAACGAATTTGGAAGTACAAATCAAGGGAGTGGCCAAAGCGGAAGTGGTATATAAATCAAAGAGAAGCATGAATTTGGTAGATTTTCGAAATCATGTTTTTGTATGCGAGACTAGTGCTGAAGCAAGAAGCATTTTTGTTGTATTTGTACGTCGATGGAAAAGCAATCATTGACACATTATTCATTTCATTATTTTGTCACATTACCATCATTTATTTGTATCACCATGTCCCCGTGGGCTGTGTAAAAGTGCAAGCTTTAGGATCAAGTAAAAGTATAGTTAAATCTGGGCCTTACATATTTTGGTGACCATACCCTACTGTAACCATTGGAACTCCCTGCACCAGTTAGGTGCATCCTTCATCCAGGCAACCCTAAGCAGTAATCGCATACATACTTCAACTATCTCCTACAGTAGGACATTTATTCGTAAACATCAAACTGGAAAGTACCCTTAACAAAACATTAAGTGATACATTTTTACGAATTGAGTGTGAAGCAAAAACTGAAACATCAAGGCAAAAATCCCAACGTAAACTGAGAATGACCCACCAAACTCAGGATCATTTTAGGAGAAATCATTAGAGAACAAATAAATGAATTATTTTCCGAACGTTTTCGTACCCTCAGGACTCAATTGAACCAAAATACAGTAAACCCTACCCTAATTGATGACCTAAGAACAGCCAACATCCGTAATAACATGGCAAATAATGGGTGGAGTGACCCAACATTTTGGTGAATGGAGTAAACATTTAGAACAATTCATGGTACTTCAAGGCATGAAGGATACTGATGGACAGTTGAAGTAAGCATGTTTAGAAATTCATTTGGGAGGAGCAGCGTTGGCCAAATTCAAAAGTCTGGCATGAATCCAAGCAAAATGGATATCCGATGCTTCGTCGATGGTCCGAATTGTCTGGTATCACAACTATAGTATTTTTTCCTGAAATGCTGGCAAGTAATAGAACTGGACTGGAGCGCAAGGAATATTTTCCATTTAACGATTTTCTCCTAAACTGTATGCCACATAGGACAGGAAATTTGTGACCATACTGAAATAATGCTCAGCAAATTTTTTGAGTAATACATCTCAATAAAGATATTGTCTAAACGACTTTGGGGACAGTGCTTACTTTCCATTTTTCAATTATTAGCATAATTAAAATGGGACTATTATATTTAGTTTCCTTAAAATACTTCTGTTAATCAAAATATGATTAAAAATTGCTTAGAAGTAGTTTTTACTGCATAAAGTCACAAAATATTTAATAACACCTTACTTTCTTCCTGCCATCAATGTTTGCAAGAATAACAAGAAAAACAGTCTAGATCTTGTAGTTAGCAGTTTGGCATTCTTTGGATTATCGTCCCAGTTATTATCTGTCCTCTTATTTTGTCATTGTCTTGTCCATGAGTGATCCCTTCGTAACGAGAAAAATTGGCAAAAAAATTATTGGGACTAAAAACTCGAGCATCAAATGGGACAACAAGTCGAGTGTGATGCTCGCCATTGATGAACTAAAATTAATGCTGACACTGAGAAAAATGAGTTGAGGAAAGTCTTCTTTTTGCACTACTATTTTTTCCTTGTCTCAGCACATAATCAAGGTTAGATATCAGACATGCAGGGCAAGAATTTTCCAGGGGAGGGGGTTCTTGGACTTTTTATCCATGGGCTAGGGGGTGGCCGAGCAAAAAAAAACAGAAAAAAAGTTTTATGAGCTTGTTTTTCATCCAAAATATGCAGGAAAATCATTAAAAAACTGTCTTGGGAAACGTTCAGGAGTGTTTCACGATTTTTTTTGAGCCAGTCTCGAGTAAAGGGGTTTACCCCTCTCCTACTCTCAACCCTATGAGCATATATTTCGGATATGAAAAAATGACAGAAAGCAGCAGCTACTGTGTTGTATAATTTTGAATTTCCAATGTGTTATATGCAATAAGAAGCTCGTTGAAATCAGGTGTGTATGTTTCTGCAAATGATGTACAGGTTTTAATGTTTGACATGTGCGATAATTCCATCAATTGCTTTACTGTGTCTGATGTCTAGTCAATATCGCGCTCCCACACCGTTTTTTTTTCCTCAAATGGGCATACCTGTACTTGGGGGGGGGGGGGGGGTTGGGGGGGGGACCCCCCCAACTCGGCCAACCCGATACCCAAAATCATTTTCCCCCCCCCAACCCCCCCCCAGGTTGGAAAAAAAAATTTTTTTTTTCAAAAAAGTGTATGTTTTTTGGCCTTTTTTGGGAAAAATTTCGACTTTTTCCTACCCCCCCCCCCAAAATTTCGGATTTACCCCCCCCCCCAACTGGTCGGAGGTCTTACAGGTATGCAAATGGGGTGTTTTGAGGAAAAAAATTTCGAAATGAGGAAAAAAATTTTGGTTATGGTTCTCATTGAGGAAAAAATTTTGGGGAATTCAAAACCGAAAAGATGCGTTTTGGTCGACTTAAAAGGGTCAAAACCTCAAAATTTTCCGGCGCTTCGCGCCGGTCATGGATATAATCTTAACTATTTTCTATCAAGCGCGGCCGGCAGCATATCTACTTCGACTTACTAATTAATGCTCAACAGTTTCCATCAGGGTTGGCAAAAACCAAACTTTTGAAATTTCGACTTTTTGGTTTTTTGGTTTTTTAGTGGTTTTTTATGGTTTTTTAATGGTTTTTTTGGTTTTTCTATGGTTTTTTAGTGGTTTTTTTCTGGTTTAATTCTTTAGAATGTTAGATACATCAAAATAACTATGAAAAAAACTGCTGGAAGCTCCCTGTATCATCTAAGACTAGTTAGGGAGCCTTAAAATGGCAGCTAGAAGTATTAATCTTATCGGAAGTGTCATTATTTTATGCTATAGGAAATCCCTATTATAGCAATAGAAATACAATAATAGTGGGCACACAAGAGAGGAACCATGAATGAAGAACATAAGAAAAGTAAAAATGGATGTAAGGGGTAAATTCAAGAAAAAGAAGAAAAATTACAAGTAAAGAGAAATATACAATACACAATGTAAGTAATCAAAACTCAAAAGAAATCAACTACAGAATTGTATCAATGCATATGCATCACATATGCACAGAAAAGTTGAAATGACACAATTTTTAAGTATATACCGTTTTCGATAAGATGGTTTTGAATTGATAGATTATTACATATGTTATTAATATTACAAACTGCAGTTGAAGGTCACACATAGACATTTCAGATGTTTCCAAATTTTTGCTTTTCAAACCTGTCTGCGAGCTATAACTACAGCAAATGAGTCTTATTATTATTCTCGTTTGCATGATAGATACATATTTTTGTAAGAATTTTTCTACTTAGCAGCAACATCAAGTCACATAAAAATGAGCCACTCAGAAGCTCTTCTCTTCGTCAACCTACAGTATGCTTAACTGATCTGTATAAAATTTTATTATTGTTGTCTCATTTATATTTTGAAATTTCGAGCTAAGAAAATTAAAAAGGTTACTGTAACAATAGATTCAGGATATTGAACTCAATCAAATTCTATAACATTTTGATGATGATATGGATCAATGGATGTCACCCTGTATGGTCGAAGTACACTCCACAAAAGATTTAGCATCTACTTTTTTGTGAGCAAA
Organism: Romanomermis culicivorax; assembly: GCA_963922205.1. NCBI lineage: Eukaryota > Metazoa > Nematoda > Enoplea > Mermithida > Mermithidae > Romanomermis > Romanomermis culicivorax. Next base: position 107,743 of record CAWUHX010000084.1, on the reverse strand, counting down.
TTATAGCAAAATTGACTCATGTACTAAATGTGTGCTTGCAAGATAGATGCAAAGGATATCGATTAATTTATATTACATCTTTTGAGTACAAAATGTAGCATAAAAATACAACTTTTTTCTACTTTATAGTGAAGTCAATTCAACTAAATTAATTGTTTTGTTGATTTAGATAGACACCAAAACATGCCTAGAAGATCGACTAATGTGAAAAAACAGTTTCCCAATGATTTTGGAAAAAAACCAAAAAAACCAAAAAACCAGAGATTTTCCAATTTTTTGGTTTTTTAAAAAACCAAAAAAACCAAAAACCAAAAAACCAAAGCCTTGCCAACCCTGGTTTCCATCAATCAAGTTAGCTCGTTTCATTTTCTAATCGTCAACAGTCCATTATGTCGCCCAAAATTGAGATTTTTCATCAATTCTCTCAATTCTTCCTCTCGATGCCATACCTGTACTTGGGGGGGGGGTACCCCCCCCAACTTGGCCAACCCAGTACCCAAAATGATTCCCCCCAACGCCCCCCCCCCAGTTGGGAAAAAATTATAAAAATTAGTCAAAAAGTGTATATTTTTTGGCCTTTTTTGGGAAAAATTTCGACTTTTTGCTAGTACCCCCCCCCCCCCCCCTAAATTTCGGATTTACCCCCCCCCCCCAACTGGTCGGAGGTCTTACAGGTAAGCTCGATGCTTAGAATTTTTTAAACGTTGGCAACCTGGACTTTTGCATTTATTGAAGATGCAAATTGAAGACATCATTCTAGACTGCGATTTTAGAACTTCTATTCATGAATATCTGTTAGAGAGATTTATTTTCTAGCGTTTTAGAATATAAAAACCCGAAAATTTTTCCGGCGCTACGCGCCGGAATGGGGAACAAATTACACTTTATCAGTTTGATTTTAATTTATTTCTCAACGTTGTGAAGGTTAATTTTCCAGCGTTTTAGAAAATGTAAATTCAAAAAAATTTTCGGCGCTCTGCGCCGAACCAAGAGCTAAATAAAATTAGATGATTCTAATCGGAATCACCGAAATGTCAATAGAGCGGAAAAATTCCTGCGTACTCTATCGTTAACACGCTTCACCTGCTCCTGTAGAACACCAATGTATTCTTCATGAGCTCATTTTTAACAAACATAACCAGAATTTTCTCAATTTTTTCCTCACTTTTGCAGGTTTCTGACTCCAAATACAACAAAATGCTTGTGTATGCTCCTAAAATGCATTTAAAAGCATCCGTAGCCACATTATAAGCGTTTTTAGAAATGAGGAAATTTTTTGGAAAATGAGGAAACAAATTTTGGGTCCGGTTCTCATGTGGAAAAAATCTTCGAGGAAAAAAACGGTGCGCTCCCATAGCATATTATCCCAGCATGTTTTTTTTGGTGCGCGGACATTTGTGCCAATTGGCACAAAGGGCTGAAAAAATTTGTGCCAACGGCACAAAAAAATTTTTCCAGCCTAAAAACATACTGAAAACCTTTAAAAAGTTTTATGCCAAAAGTTTGATAAAACATAACTAGATATACTTTCGTTCGCCATACTAATTTACATGAAAATTGTGCTAGCACCTAACTCTATTTTTTCTAAACACATCAGTGTGATAAGAAAAACTGATCGAGAAAGCAGTTTATATGGTTCGAAAAAAAATCGGATGCTGAGAGAATTGTCATATGCCGAAAATAGATCAATTGCGCATGTTTTAATAAGAGTAAAGAGACATAAAGAACGTGGAAAAGCATGCAGAATGCTGTAAAGGGAACACTCGGAGTGTTTGACGATTTCCACACAATGATAATCCTAGGCAGGAGATTGATGGGCTCATAGAGAGCGCTATGTCAATTTATCTAAGGAACTTCGCTCAGGTTCTTCAAGGTTTTCGGAGCCGAAACTCGGACAGCGCTAACTTACTCTTCTAGGAGTTGAACCCGAATACTCAAACAATTTCCCAAATAGTTTGACTCAACCTGGAACACGCGCTCGATTTTCGTTTCACTAGCAATGGTCAGAGCCTCTCACAAAACCGACTGCTCACTAAGACAAACAAAACAACAACTAACTTTATCAAAAACTTGCTGCAAGTGTAATCTTCGATGTTGTGAACCTTCGAACAACTTTGAGCTTCGAAACGATGCATTCTTGCGAATCACTTTGAAAAGCTGATGAGCTTACTGTAGTCGATCGGCGCCCTACTACAGAATTCAGATATTTTTAAATATTTTCAGACGTTTTATATTTTTCTTTAATTTTCGGCTACGAATTTATTCTCAACGCCGATGTAAATTAATTAAGGGTGTCCATAATTGCTTTCTCCTGAAGAAAAACTAAGCCGAAGCTCGCGTCTCGTAAATTTTTGGTTGCAAAATTGTGCCAACAATCTCAATTTTCTGTTGGAATTACACCAAAAATTAAAATTTTGGTTTCCAATCACACTGAGTGAACAGTGGAAGTTAACCATTCATACTCATACCACATTCATATCAACTTGGCCAACCATAACCCAACCCCCCAACAGCGTTTTTTGTGCACGGACATTTGTGCCAAGCCAATTAGCACAAAGAGCAAAAAAAATTTGTGCCAATGGCACAAAAAAATTTTATCAGCCTAAAAACATACTGAAAATCTTTAAAAAGTTTGCCAAAAGTTTGATAAAAGCATAACTAAAGATACTTTCGCCCCACTAATTTATTTACAAAAAAATCCTGCCAACTCTATATTGTCTAAGCACGTCAGTGCGATAAGAAAAACTGATCGAGAAAGCAGTTTAATGATTCAAAAAGAAATCTAATGCTGAGATAATTCAGATATTTTTATTTATTTTCAGGCGTTTTATATTTTTCTTCAATTTTCGGCTGCGAATTTCTTCTTAACACCAATGTAAATAAATTAAGGATGTCCATAAGTGCTTTCTCCGGAAGAAAAACTAAGCCGAATGTTGCGTCTCGTAAATTTTTGATTGAAAAATTGTGTCAACAATGTCAATTTTTCTGTTCGAATCAAACACCAAAAATTAAAATTTCGGTTTCCAATCACTCTGAATGAACAGTGGAAGTTAACCATGCCTATTTATTTTGCAGTCATTGACAATCTCAAAGTTTGTTGCGATCATACAAATTTACTATTATGCTATAATTCTCTCAGGTTCTATACAAATAAAGGTAACTAATTATTACACTTATTGACTCGGTGCGAAGCGCCAAGAAAATTTTGCGTTTTCAGCCCCTAAAATAACTAAAAATCAAGGAAATTCAGCCTTAGACCAGTCAAAAAACTTGTATCAATTGACACAAACGTCCACAATTTTTTGTGCCAAAAACCATGTTTAGGCACAAAAAACACTGTCTTATCCTGCCCTTATCCTGTCAACAGCTAAGAAAATATTGACCGGATCCGGTCAATAGACACTGCCATCATACCTGCAAGAGGTTCGACCAGTTGGGGAGGAGGGTTATTCCAAAATTTTGGGTTGGAGGTCCTAACATTTCCAAAATTTTGGGGAGGGGGTTCGAAAACCCCAAAAAAAGTCGAAAAAAAATCTAAAATTTTCCCAAAAAAAGCCAAAAAAACACTTTTTTCCTAATTTTTTTAAATTTTTCCGAGTTTGGTGGGGGAGTTGGGTACAGGGTTGACCTAGTTGGAGGTGGGGGTCCCAACATTTGGGTATAGGGTTCGAGCAAATTGGGGGTGAGGGTCCCTCCCCCGCCCCCCCCCCCCCCAATTACAGGTATGTATGACTGCCATGAACAAAGCATTGCGGAGCAAGATCTGTCATCAATATTCAATTTGATTGGTCGAGAAATTTTATACCTTTAATTTGATTAATCGAAAATTCTAGTCTACTCCACCGTTTTTTTCCTCGAAGGTTTTTTCCACATGAGAACCGGAACCAAAATTTTTTTCCTCATTTTCTAAAAATTTTCGATATTTTTAAAAACGTATATAATCTGCCTATGGATGCTTTTTCATGCATTTTAGGAGTATAGCCAAGCATTTTGATGCTTTTGGATTCAAAAACCTGCAAAAATTAGGGAAAATTGAGAAAATTCTGGTTATGTTAGTCAAAATGAGCTGATGAAGAATATATTCATGTTCTACAAGAGCAGAGAAAACATTTTAACGACAGAGTTGTCACAAATTTATCCTTTATTAATGTTTCTGTGGTTCCAATTAGGATTATCCAATTTTATTTAATTTTTGTCCCGCCACGGTGCGCCGGAAAAATTGTTGGATGTTCACTTTCTAAAACGCTGGAAATTGAACCTTCACAACGTTGGGAGATAGATTAGAATCCGACTGATGAAGCATAATTTGTTTCCCATTCCGTCGCGAAGCGCCCGAAAAATTTTTCAGTTTTTATATCCTAAAACGCTGGAAAATAAATCTCTCCAATGGATATTCGTGAATAGACGTTCTTAAATCACAGTCTAGAATGATGTCTTCAATTTCCATTTTCAATAAACCCAAAAGTTCATGTTAAAAATGTTGGAAAAATTCCAAGCATCAAGAGAAAAAATTGATAGAATTGATGAAAAATTGTTTTTTTTTTCAGCGAAATACTGACTCTTAACGATTAGAAAATGAGATGAGCTAACTTGATTGATAGAAACTGTTGATAATTAATTAGTAAGTGGAAGTAAATATACTAACGGCCGCGCCTGATAGAAAATAATGATTATTATACCCCTGATCGGCGCGAAGCTCCGGAAAATATTGAGATTTTGACCTTTAGAAGTCCACCAAAACGCATGTTTTCGATTTTTGGATTTCCCGAATTTTTTTCCACAATGAGAACCATACCCAATTTTTTTTCTTCAAAAGACCCCATTTGAGGAAAAAATGGTGGTCCACTCCTTCTTAATTGTGAGTCCAATCCTAACCAGGACCGTTCTTAGAGGGAGCGAGCTGGGCAGCCACTCAGGGCCGCTGAAAATTTCGGGCCGTTAAAAATCTGGTGTATGCTCTTGAGGAATACCTTTTTTAGCGGCCCTTAAAATTTTCTATTTTGGCATCCAAACAGTACTCCACAAACATAATTTTGATGCCAGTTTATTAAATTCTTCTGCTATTAGCAGGGTGCCCAACAGAGGTCCCCAAGGCCAGATTTTTCAGGTAGGGGTAAAGTTAAAACTTTGCAGGGGTAGTGTAGCTATAAATGTTTACTAAACACCTCATTTTGTCTCAAAATTAAGCAACTAGTGATCAATTTTCAGAACTTTAGGCAGGGGTAATACCCTCATCATACCCCTCCCCATGGGGTAGTCTGGTGCCCAACATACCTGTAAGAGGTCCGACCAGTTGGGGGCACTGTTTTTTTCCATGAACTTCTTTCCACAAATGTGGAAAGGGGTCAAATTTTTTTTCACATGTGGATCACTTGAAAATGCTCATAAATGCTATATTTAAGTGTTTTTGAGCTTTTTAAAGCATTCTGATAATCATTCTGATCATATATCTCAAAAATTAGATTTAAATTTTGTCTTCATAGATCGTAGTTTCTAGAAATTTGTCATTCCAAAAATTTTAAAACCATTAATTTGTTCGTAACTTTCATAAATTTAGCCGAAAAGCAAAGAGTCAGAAGTGTAGAAATTTTCCAAAAAATCTTCCATGAAGCTTTTGAATTGAATTTACATTAAAAAAGAACAAACGCTTCAAAAAGTTGAGAAAGTTGACGTGTTGATCTTTCTCAAAAAATCTATGGCGGAAAAAATGCAGATCTTCATTAAGTATAGAGATATGAATATGCAAGATTGCCCACTAAACATTAAATAATACGTTTAACAGGATGAAAAATATTGAAAATTAAATGATAAGTGAAGGTAGACATGCTAAAAGCCGCGCTTGAGCTTGGTAATAAATAATAATGATCAGGGCCATGCCTAGGATTTTCTCATTGGGGGGCGGACTAGGTTTTTTCACTGAATAGCCCCAAAAAATGTTGATTTCATGCCGATATATTGTGTGCATGCTGCCTCAATGGGGGGGGGGGGGTGGCTGCCCCCCACCCCCATCTTGTGCACAGCCCTGATAATGGATATTAAAGTTATTACTGGTGAAAAGCACCGGGAAATGTTGAGATTTGGACCTCCTAAAATGCATCTTTTCAATATGAAAACCCAAAATTTTTCTCCAACATTTGTGGAAAGACGTCAAAAATTTTTTCCACATTCCAGATTTTTTTTCCACATTATAGTGCAAATGTGGAAAAAACAGGGGTTGGGGGGTAAACACCCTAAATTTTTTTTTGGGGGGGGGGGTCGAAAAAAGTCGAAATTTTTTCCGAAAAAGGCACTTTCTTGCCAATTTTTTTAAGTCTGGGGGGTTGGGTATATGGTTACAATCAGGCCCGTAACTAGGAATTTTTTTCAGGGGGGGGGGGAATCACCAAAATGTTTAGACTTACTCAAAACTTGGGGAATGGAGGTCACGCAGCGACCGACCAGTGGGCTGAGGGGTCCAGGGTGGCACGCTGAAGCGTCCCCTGGTGGGGTCTGGGGCGAAGCCCCAGAAAAAATCAATTTTTAGCATTGTTAGTGCTCGAAACACAATCAATTAATCGGGCCTGTTTCTTGGTTATTTACTGCCAAACATATATCGTATTTTGACAACTGTTGTGGTTTCAATGCAGCTGAAATATTGATCCGTAGAGCGTAGGCGTCGGTTTCATTTTCTCGGGCAGTTATTTCTTCATTTTCTGAATTCAAAATTATAATTCATTGTGCATCGAAATTTATTTTTTGAATCGGACTAACCTGCTGATGATGCTACTGAAAGGTTTGATGGCGTCGATGATTCTGTAGAAGCTTTAGTTGAGGCTAGTGTTACAACTGGATTAATATGTAAATAAATTTTAACTCATTAGAACGATGGTACAATTTCATTCTAACTAACCTGCTGAGTCTGAAGGTTTTTGAGAATCATTCGTAGCACTAGATTTATGTGAAGAAGCTGAATTTGATGCTACACATTGACGTTTGTTGTTTAAATTTGAAGATTAAAATAGCTAGTGGTACACTGTATTGTATTAGATTCAAAAGTTGAAACAATCCCGAAAAAATTTTCATAAACTTCAACACCTACTATACATCCAACGCAAATTATAAAATACGTACAGCAAGAAAAAGCATAATATTATGTAGGAAACAGCGAAATGAAAGTCAATCAATATTCAACAAATGCATTACACTGTTAGACATGCAAATTTTATTATAAAGTATATTTATACCTTTAACCCTTCATTTTTATGATTCAATAAAGGAATAGAAAAAAATTCACAGGTGCCAAGAGTAGTCACTTGTTCACATACATGCGCTCGATCAGATACGCTAAAATTTTTTTTCGGATTTCATTTCAGGGGGGGGAATTCCCCCCTATTCCCCCCTAGTTACGGGCCTGGTACAGCAGAGGTCCACAAGGTCGAAAATTTAGGTAGGGGTAAAATCGTAACTTTTAAGGGTAGTACTTGAAATATGCTGTGACCTTTTTTTTTTGCTCCCAACGTTTTTACAGAGGAGGGGTGGTGTAGTGCTCTCACTACAAAACAATTCTCACACAGAACTTACCAAATTGAATAATGCCCCTACTTTGTGCTTTTTACAGTCAAAAACATTTACTATTTCAACTCCATTTTCCAGCTCCCAATCATAAATCGGGCACAACATACTTTTGGTAACATTATTTGAATCAGCATCTTCACATCTTCAGCAGTATGGGCTTATTCCTTCACTGATAAGGCTTGGAACAGTGCTCCCAATTGAAAGTCCTGATGCTGAATGTGGCTTTAGTATTATTAATCCCATTAGACTGTGAACTACAAGTTTGAAACCAAGTACCACTCCTGATCCACGTCAACAGACCTCACATGTCTAAACTCATAGCAGGAAAGTATGCCACAGCATGGGTAACCATATGCGCACAGAAGACCCAACGCAGAAGCAGGGAAAAGGAAAGGAGAGCGTGAAGAGGAAGAATTTTAAGAACATAATGTTTTTCTTCAGAAGGGGCGATTTTTTGATAAATCACATATATACATAGAGTCATCATTTGATCTCCCAATTATATATATAATAATTTCCTACTAGTAATATGCTGATATCCTTTCCTAAAAATCGCTATATGGCACAGAAGTTGCATACTTTCCCATTATCATTTGCTCAGTAAATGTGTCAAAAAGACCAATGAGTAATTCCTCACAATCACACATTGTGCAATTTTTCTCGAATTACTATAATCTGCTGGGGAGAGGATGAGGTCTACCAAAATTTTTTGCTATAGTGAGCTGTTTTTATGGGGGTTGTAAATGAATTTCCAAATCTAAGACCGGAGTAATACCTCCCCCCATACCCCCCATGGGGTGCTCTGATTACAGGTATGGTGTCCAACAACGTAGAAAACCTGGAAAAGTCAGAGAAAAAAGTCGTTCCTGAAAAACCTGGAACAGTCAGAATTCTGATTTAGATTGTTATGATGTAGTTGTTTTTATCGCAAGATAAGCCCGAATTATTCCATGATAAGCTAAATTCGCCTGTTGAAAATTCAAAACCTCAAAATTTCCTCTACGCTTTCGCACCTGAAGCATTAGTATCATTATTCATCTGGCTTTGGCTAAAATGCACATAGGAAGTAGTCTAGAATCATTATAAATTAACATTTGTCGTGCATCCGTAGATCTATTTTGTCTCTTATTAGGGATCGGACGGGTATCCGAGTCCGAGACATCGGGTATCTGAGCATTTCTTCAAGTCCAAGTCCGACCTGCCAAACATTTTAAGTCCTAGTCCGACCTACCCGATGAAATTAAAATAATACAAATAGTTTTTCAAAAAGTTATAATGATATTTAAAATTATTCATAGAATTACAACTATGAGTTGAGGCAAAAAAATTATTCATATGGAACTACTTTTGCATATTCAATATCATATTGTGATTTTACTCAGTGAAGATTTTACACAGTGAAGTGAAGGTGTATCGAATTTTGTGTATGTAAGACTAGCTCAGTTTAAGTTTTTGCCTCTTTACCACTTTTTGAAGCAATTATTCCTTTCTTATTGTAAAATCAATTCTGAAGCTTCATGGATGTAGTTTTCGGAAATTTCTACTCTTCCACTCATATCTTTTCGGCCAAGTTCATGAGAGTAATGAATAAATTACTGGTTTAAAAATTTTTCAAATGATAAAATTCTAAAAATTACGACTTTTGAACACTCAATTCGAATCTAATTCTTGTAATAAATGTTTGGAAAATTGATTTTCCAGCGCTGCACAAGGTCAATACACAAAAAAATTTTCCAGCGCTTGTCGCCGAAAAGATTCACATCTTCTTTGAGTTTTCACTTGTCGATGGAGGAATTAACCATGAGTTTATCATCTAATGCAAATTCATTATGCTATTGGAAAATACAAATTCATTATGCTATTGGATAGTTTTCTAGACAAATTGTTCCACAATGCTTGTAATTAGACTTGAAACTCGAAAATTTCAATTTTTCGCTCAATTTTATGGAATTTTTTTTTGTTATAAATAAAATTTGAAAATTACACTGATTTGCTTATTAGTCTTTTGCCATGACATAGAGGAACACAGGTTACTTTTTATACCTATTTTTGCTATATGTACAAATTGAACAAATGAAATATTGCCTGTTTGTACATGTACAAAAAAAACCCTGCTCTGTATACATGTAAAACATAGAGTCCGAGTCCGATGGGACTCGCACCTGAAAGTCCGAGTCCGAGTAAGCTGAAATTTGAAGTCCGAGTCCGAGTAAGCCGAAATTTGAAGTCCGAGTCCGATTGCTCGAAAAATCCGGATCCGTCCCATTCAGTGTTTTTTTTGCAGTGTGCAAAACTTTTTCCGCTCGTGCAAAACTTTTTTTCAAGTTTTTTGCTCTGTGCAAAAAAATATTTATCAATTGTGGAGAAAAATTTGATGTTTATATATAGAAAAGATGCTTTTTGGTGCATTTTAGTAGGTCCGAATTTCAAAATTTTCCGGCGCTTCGCACCGGTTATAACTTTAATAATCGTTATTATTTATTTCTTAGCTCATCAGGCGGCTTTTAGCATGTCTACCTTCACTTATCACTAATTTTTAATAGTTTTCATCGTCTTAAACGTATTATTTAATTTCTAATTGGCGATCTTCAATTATCATTATATTTAATGAAGATCTCCATTTTTCCTTCATACATTTCTTGAGAAAGATCAACACATCAACTTGGTGCATTTTAGAAGGTAATAATCTCAAAATTTTCGGAGCTTCGCGCCGGTTATGACTTTAATAATCATAATATGTATTACATAGCTCAGACGCGGCTTTCAGAATGTCTACTTTCACCTATCATTTAATGTATACAAGTTTTCATCATCCCAAACGTATTATTTCATGTTTTAAATCGTAATCTTCAATATTATCTTGATATTTAATTAAGATTCACAGTTTTTCCTTGAAACATTTTTTGAGAAAGGTCAATACGACAGGTCTCTAAACTTTTTGAAGCGATTATTCCTTTCTTAACGTAAAATCAATTCGAAAGCTTCATGGGAATAGTTTTCGGAAATTTCTATTCTTCTTACTCATATCTTTTCGGCCAAGGTCATGAGAGTTGACAAATAAATTACTGGTTTTAAAATTTTTAAAATGATAAAATTCTAAAAATTACGACTTCTGAACACAAAATTTAAATCTAATTCTTGAAATAAATGTTTTGAAAATAGATTTTGCTGCGTCGCCGGATGTCAATAGACGAAAAATTTTTCCGGCTCTACGCGCCGGAAAGATTAACATCTTTTTTGGGCTTTCGCTTGTCATCATAGAGGACTTAACCATCAATTTATCATCTAATGCAAATTCATTATGCTATTGAGCAGTTTTCTAGAAAATTTGTTCCAAAATGCTTGTAAATTAGACTTGAAACTCGAAAATTTCAATTTTTTGCTCAATTTAAATGTTTGTAGTTACAAATAAAATTTGAAAATTACACTGATTTGGCTATTAATCTTTGGCCATGACGTAGAAAAACACAGGTTACTTATTTATACCTATTTTTGCTGTGTACAAATTGTAGAAATGAAATATTGGCTGCTGTTTGTTCATGTGCAAATGGGTCATGTACAAAAAACACTGTTTATAGTACAAAAATTTTTTTTGGCGTGCAATACTTTTTTGGTGATTTTTTTGCGCCGTGCAAAAGAGCTCGTGGAAAAAAATCACTGGTCCCATCCCTATCTCTCATTAATATTTAACGCTTTTTGAAGAGTAATTAGTATATGTACACTTTTCTGCCGATATTATGTTTGCCAACTCGATGATTGCTATAAAGTTATCATTAATAAATATTGAGAAACATTTTGAAAGCTTACTTTTAGTTAGAATGTCCAGATACTGAGAGCTAGTAATGCAATGAGATTTACTGTTTTGATCGAAGAACAGGCAAAGCATAATACTCCTATGAGAGATGCTGGCTAAATTTTATAAGTCGGTTCCCGGCCTTCAGCCTAATTATTGTATATGAGTTGTTTGTTAATTTTGAGCATGGATTTCTGTGACTAGTGAGTAGACTTATTTTTCCTTTAAAATTTTCCCTAGGCTTAGGCTTAGGGTACAGCAGCTGCGCCCCAAGGGCGCAGCGCTGTTGAGGCTCTTCCAAATGAAGTTGTTAGTTAAAATAGTATCAAGAGTCTTGAAGGAATATAGTGTTTATACTTTCTGGTGAAACTGTGCAGTGGTGAACGCATTAAGTCCATAGGCTGGTGGAGCTGGTTCGATTCTTGAAGTAGGTAGGATTTTTCTGTAGTGACAAGGAGTATGTGACATGTGTGCAGATTTTATGCAAATGAGTTCCTGAATGCCATGAGCCCCTGGATTTTCGGAATGATCTCAATAGCTGACATCTTGAGCAGTCCGAAAATGCCAGTTTGGACCATAATTGGGAAGGGGAAAAAATTCCGTGATGCTCTGTATCCCATTAATTATTTTGCCCATGATGAAATTGAAACGAATTCCAGGAAATTCTATTTTTCTTGGTTTTGAAAACTTTCCATGTTATACTCCGTTCATTTTGAAATGATCGATGCAGCGAGGTCGCAGCCAAACTTTTAATCATAATTATAGGAGGCTCGTTTACTCTATTCAATAAATTTTTCCTTCATGATACAGACACTTTGTTGGCCACTCTTTTCAATTTTTCGGTACCACTTTTACTTTCAAGTTTCTTTGTTTCTTGATCTGGTGGTCGACTGCATGATAGCGCAGAAGTCTTCCAACTTCAAATCAGTTCTTTGAAAAGATATTTATATAACATGACAATATTATTTGGGACTCTCCTTTTTTCAATGGTATCGAGTTTCGAAATAGTGATTCTTCCAGGACAACAATAATCGGAGAAGTTTGTGATATGCTTTGAGACCAAATTTCTATATTATGTCAACCGTTAGATATTGACAGTTTTAATTGAAATTCTGATGACCATTTAGGCACTAGATTCAGATTACATTATATCTTAGATACGTAAAGTTTATGTAGAATAGGAATAAAACAAGTACTAAAACCCTCCTTGAGGTGCATATTTAGTACACTACTCAAAACGCTAATACAATGAGTATTAATCATTCTAACTTCTACACAAACAGCAGCTATAAAAGTGTTTTTGGATAGAAACGTGTTTTTTGAAAATCTTTCCTATTTGAGAAAGAGTTATGGAGCTTTACAGTCCACACAATGTGCATCAGAACACACAAATTTTACAATTATGTAAATCATCTGTTTTTTCCACTTTGCGCTTCTTTGTGCCAAGAGTGGCAAAAACAGCCTTTCTCGACACAAAATGGCCATCAAACAGTTTAAAAATAGTTACTTGAAGAAAAATAGACAGCTGCTGAACCGAAAAAATGTGGCAATATAAATTAAATTGTCGAATAATGGAGAAAATTAATTTTTGGAAAAAATGTTGAGCTCAGGCATCGTAGAATCTAGAAAAATGTTGTTGAAATATTTTAAAATCAATTTCATAGAATTTTTTATTATCGTGTCTGCTTTGTAATGTTATACATGTTTACAGCTTGTGGTTAGTACTGGGCAGTGGGTAATGGCAAAATTTTTTGGTGGTCAAAGAATCTCTACTTTTTGGTGGTTGCGTGATTTCTGAATTTTTCAGTCCAGAACTGATTTTATTTCTGTTGTTTTAACCATATTTATGCTTGATTTCTAGTTGATGTTTTTGTTATTCTTGTTTGTGGGCGGTGATTGAAAATATCAGCACATTGCTCAGGTCTCTGTGTGATATAAACATCTCTACCATTCTATGTAGAAATAATTGAATCTCCGAAAAAAACTGGTACAATTCTGGAAAAAAGATCCGCAAAACCTCTCAATTTCATTTGTAAAAACCGCTGTACATTTTGTCCCATGGCGTTTTATTAAGGTCTGTGCGGACGGGGTGGAATATTTTTTAGCAACAAAGTCCAAAACTCAACAAAATGAATATTATTTGACAGTTTATCACCTGTAATGATCAATGCGGATAAAAAAATCAGCAGAAAGCAAGTTGAAGCAAAATTATGCAAGTTTTTCAGTAGTGAACAATGTGCCAAAGGTGGTACTTTTGCACTTTAGTGACCCCTGAGTCACTTTGTGACGGAAAAATAATTTAGCCGCATACTTTGCATTACATACAAATTATGTGCTGTGTAATGTCGTTTATGATGCGTGAGCGTACACAGAGTTGGAAGAATGTAGTCATTCGGTCGGTTCATAAATGTGTTATTTTTAGTGAACAAAATCTTGTAATGATGGAATTATGCGTCGTTTTTAGATAATGTAAAATATGTAAAGTAGTAAATCATCTATACTACGTAAAAATAGCGCAGTGTATAATAATTATTAGAAAAAAATGGGGGCCGCTAAATCTGAGTTCGCACTGGGCCGCCAAACCCCGAGCCTAAACCTAAGCCTAAGAATAGGCCTAGGCCTAAGCCAGAAAATTTGCCACAACTAAGAAATCAATAAATTTTTTCGACCAATCAAATTGATGACAGATCTCGCTGCGCAATGCTTTCTACTTGATGATAGCACCATTGTTTTTCTTCTCCGCCAAATCCGAAGAAAAATCTGTGAGGAGTGCGGAATGAATTTTGGACTCTTTCGCCAAAGGGAGAAAAAAAGCCGGAAAGATGCGTTCTGGTGCATTTTAGAACGTCAAAACTCCAAAATTTTCCGGCGCTTTGCTCGGGTACTGTTTTCCTCGCCAAATCGGTGTTTTTGGCGAAAAAAATCGGCACTTATGGACACAGGCATACCTATAATTGGGGGCGGGGTTGAAGGGACCCCCAACTTGGTCGAACCCTGTACCCAAATTTTGGGACCCCCACCCATAACTTGGTCAGCCCCATACACAACCACACCGAACTAGGAGAAAATTATGAAGTCGGATTTCAAATCATTTACGATTCTTGGTATCATTTCTGTTGTGCGGTTGGAAATTGTCGGCCTAGCTTATGCGTATAGCTCTTAAACATCAGCACCTTATGGATGAATTATTTGAGGAAAGCCTAGATTTTTCTAGATTATTCATCAGCATAACCATGGGAAAATGACAGAGGTTCTTCTATCTGAGTAAGCCATCCAAATTTTTTGTTGCTGCCCTAATTTTTGAACTTCAGTTTGCCCGACTAAAACACGTTGAATTCACTGAAAAATTAGACCTTTCATGCAGGCAATAGATATTAAAAATATTCATTTTCAAACATTATAAATATCAAAATCCAAAAATTTCTTCTGACGCTAAGCCCCGGCATTAATTCCAAGTCCGAAGTAACATATCTATCACGCTTTTTTATGCCTTCTATGTCTGAAAACAGTAATAAATAATTAAGATTGGTAAATTACTGGCTCTAGATATATTTGATCGAAATTGTTAGAAAACTGTTTGAATGCTTTCGCCAATCAAATGGTGAAAACATCACCATCAATCATTGGTTTGCAGAAGAATGTGCTCAAAAAAATCATTTTCCGATGTTTCAAAGGCCTCGAAATCAACATTTTTCGCGCTAGGCACTGAACATGTTACTTTAGCTAGCCTTTTGGTTTTTTCTCCAAAACTCAGGAAATTCAGTCTTGAAAGTATGGAAATGATGCGAAGTGAATGAAACACAAGGGAAGTAAATTTTAATCTTTTTTTCTTATGAAACTAGGCAGATTCAGTGTTTTTTTTTGTACAACACCCCTTTGTACTTGTACAAAGATTGGAGTCAAAAGTCTTTGTACATTTTAATTTTTCTTTGTACAAAAAAATTTTCGTTTTGTAAATGCTTTTTAGTAATCCTGAACCAGTGATAACGTTAGTTTGGAATTTTTGAGCACTGAAAGGACAGGGAGGAAATCAAAACCACTGTTTTTTTCCACGAACTTTTTTCCACAAATGTGGAAAGGGGTCAAATTTTTTTTCGTCTTAAAATCCTCGTTTTTTGGCTTAAAAATGCTCCCAGACGCTTTATCGCACTGTTTTTGAGCTTTTTCAAGCCTTCCGGTGTTTTTAGAGGAGTTAATTCATTAAAATTGAAGAAAAAATTGAAATGTTCGCCCTTAAAGCCTAATATACAAGCATTGTGGAACAAATTTTCTAGCAAACTATCCAAGAGCATAATTGACTTTGAATTACATGAGAAATCGATGGTCGAGTCCCCTATGATGACAAGTGAAAGCCCAAAAAAGATGGTAATGTTTTTTTTTTATGTTGACATTCTGGGATGCTGGAAAATCAATTTTCCGAACATTTATTTCAAGAATTAAATTCCAATTTTGTGTTCAAGCGTCGTAATTTCTAGAATTTTACTTGAAAAATTTTAAAATCTGTAATTTATTTGTAAACTGTCATGAACTTGGTCGAAAATTATATGAGTAAGAAGAGTATAAATTTCCGGAAGATATTTCCATGAAGCTTTTGAATTGATTTTACATTAGCAAAGAAATAATCGCATCATAAAGCAAAGAGACTCGACGTATTGATCTTTCTCGAAAGGAAAAAATGTGAATCTTCATTAAATATTATGATAAAATGTTGAAGATGACCAATTAAAACATGAGATACTAAGTTTAAGATGATGAAAACTATTATAGATTAAGTTATAATTAAAGGTATACATGATAAAAGCCACGCCTCAGCTACTTAATGAATAATGATGATTATTAAAGTTGATTATTAAAAATTTTGAGATTTGGACCTCCTAAAATGCACCAAAATGCATCTTTTCAATATGAAAACCCCAAATTTTTCTTCCACATTTGTGGAAAGACCTCAAAAATTTTTTCCACATTCCAGATTTTTTTTCCACATTATAGTGCAAATGTGGAAAAAACAGTGATCAAAACTACAAGAGAATTTATGTTCAAATTTTTTATCAGAAGTAAGGTTAGGATCAGGAATATTTTCAGGTTTGGTAGAAATAGAGGAAAAATAATCATTTAGCAAATCAGTTATTTATTTATCAATAGGACTGATGGCAATTATGTCTCTATATTTAAGATCAGGAATACCTAGATGCAGAAAGTTTACTATTCACATACTGATAAAATTGGTGTAACTCTCCAGCTTCAACAAGATTCATCTCTTTCGTTATTTGATGTCTTTTAGTTTCTGATCTCAATTTATTTCTAGGTATGCTTGGATGCATTCAGGTTTTTTTGTACAGGCCAGGTTGCCATGTGCAACTTGGAAAAAAATTTTAGTGGCACAGATAGATTTTTGGTCGCTCGCTCTAAAATCAATAAATTAGCTGTCAGGAGCTAGCTTTCTTAAACCTCATTTGATTCACGTCGGTTTTCAACTTTCAAAACTCAATTTTCTGAATTCTGGAATTTCGAACATCACGATTCAATTTTGTATGCAGCTACGACGACAACATTGACAATAGCTCGAGACCACCGTTTTTTTTTCCCCGAAGATTTTTGCCACATGAGAACCGGACCCAAAATTTTTTTCCTCATTTTCCAAAAATTTTCCACATTTTTAAAAACGCTTATAACGTGGCTACGGATGCTTTTTTATGCATTTTAGGAGCATACCCAAGGATTTTGTTGTATTTGTAGTCAGAGACCTGCAAAAATGAGGAAAAAATTGAGAAAATTCTGCTTATGTTAGTCAAAAAGAGCTCATGAAGAATATATTGGTGTTCTATAGGAGCGGATAAAGCAAGTTAATGATAGAGTTCTCGTGAATTTATCTGCTATCAACATTTCTGTGATTCCGATTGGAATCATCTAATTTTATTTAGTTCTTGGTCCGGCGCGGCGCCGGAAAAATTTTCGGGTTTTTGTATTCTAAAACGCTGAAAAATAAATCTCTTCAACAGACAATTCGTGAACAAATGTTTTAAAATCGCGTTCTAGAGTAATGTCTCCAATTTCCACCTTCAATAAACGCAAAAGTTCAGATTGCAAACGTTTAAAAAATTCCAATCATCGAAAGAAAAAATTGAGAGACTTGATGAAAAATCTCTATTTTCGGCGACATAATTGACTGTAAACGATTAGAAAATGAAACGAGCTAACTTGATTGATAGAAACTGTTGAGCATTAATTAGTAAATCGAAGTAGATATGCTAACGGCCGCGCCTGATAGAATATAGTTTACCCATGACCGGCGCGTAGCGCCGGAAAATTTTTAGATTTTAACCTTTTAAAGTCTACTAAAACGCATCTTTTCGATTTAGAGTTCCCCAAAATTTTTTCCACAATGAGAACCATACCCAAAATTTTTTTCCTCATTTCGAAATTTTTTTCCTCAAAAGACCCCATTTGAGGAAAAAAACAGTGCTCGAGACTGACGTACATCGTTCCTCCTGGAGAAAAAAATCTTTGTACATGTACAAAGATTGTCAAAATTTTTCTTTGTACAAGGGAAAAAATCTTTGTAGAGTTCAAAAAACAAACAGTGGTTGGTAATGGTACAATATTTCCGCTGAAAATTTACACAACTAGCTTCATTTTCCCTAGTATTTACAGTGTTACTACATGTATATTTCAATAATACATATTCGTCGTAAGTCGAAGTGAATCAATTTGAACCATAGGAGTTTTTACAGATGACGGTTACCACGCCGAAATTGGCGGTGGCCACGCCAAACCATTTGGCCGTGGCCACGCCGAAACATTTGGAAGAGCCTCTACAGCGCTGCGCCCATCGGGCGCAGCTGCTGTACCCTAAGCCTAAGCCTAAGGAAAATTTTAAAGGTAGGCTAAATTCGGTAGCCACCGTCATCTGCAGTTTACCCGAACCATACCTGTAAGACCTCCGAGCAGTTGAGGGGGGGGGGGAGGCGTTAATCCAAAATTGGGGGGGGGGGTTGAAAAAAGTCTAAATTTTTCCCGAAAAAGGCCAAAAATACACTTTTTTGCAAATTTCTTCAATTTTTTCCAAACTGGGGGGGGAGGATTGGATGATTCGTTTGTTTATTGTTTACTTGTCGAAGACAAAAGAAAGCAAATATAAAAAAATCCATAGGGTATTACGGTGAAACATTAAAAACACTTTTGAGACGGAACAAATGTAAAAAAAAATACACAAGGATAGCGAGAAAAAAAATATCCAGAAATTAGACAAGGTTAAAAAAAGGAAATAAAACAGAACGAAAGTTTCAACGTAATGTAAGTTTGAAATGAACAAACTACTATAGAGAAAGTTCGATTAGTCTAGGGAGCGCAGGTTACAGAGTGTAACCAACTAACGCACTCACCCATGGAATTTGGAAAAATCGATTTTCATAGTTTTGTTCTTAAAACATTGCAGACTGGAAGAATTTATAGCATCTGAAGGAATGTTATTCCATATATTGATATATCTGTTATAAAAATCATATAATCTCAAATTGGATTTATAACTTTGCCAGTAATGAGCTTGAAATCATGTTGGCGATGAGTGTTGTCATTACAGTTTAGCATAAAGAAATCATTTTTGTCAATGTAAGTTTGATCTCTGATAATTTTGTACATTAAAGAAAGAGCAGCTATTAGTCTGCGGGTTTTAAGTCATTCTTGAAGAAGAGCTTTTAAACGTTCTTCATAAGAAAGGCTAGAATTTTTACCAAATTATCTTTTGGTAAACTTCCGTTGTACATTTTCGATCAGCAGAATTTCATTCATGTGAAAAGAATTCCACACAATGGAGCAGTACTCAAGTATAGGTCTGACATATGTATTGAAGCAGAGCACCCCATGGGGGGTATGGGGGGGTATTACCCCCGTCTTAGATTTGGAATTCATTTACTACCCCCATAAAAACAGCTCACTATAGCAAAAAATTTTGGTTGACTTTATCCTCTCCCCAGTAGGTTATACTAATTCGAGAAAAACTGCAGAATGTGTGATTCTGAGGAATTACTCACTGCTCTTTTTGACACATTTACTGAGCAAATGATAATGGGAAAGTATGCAACTTCTGTGCCATATAGCGATTTTTAGGAAAGGATATCAGTACATTAATATATACTACTTGTAGGAAATCATTATATATATAATTGGGAGATGAAATAATGACTTATGTTTATGTGATTTATCAAAAAATCGCCCCTTGGGAAGAAAAACATTATGTTCTTAAAATTCTTCCTCTTCATGCTCTCCTTTCCTTTTCCCCGCTTCTGCGTTGGGTGTTCTGTGCGCATATGGTTACCCAAGCTGTGGCATACTTTCCTGCTATGAGTTGAGACATGTGGGGACTGTTGATGTGGATCAGGAGTGGTACTTGGTTTCAAACTCGTAGTTCATAGTCTAATGGGATTAATAATATTAAATCCACATTCTGCATCAGGACTTTCAATTGGAAGCACTGTTCCAAGCCTAATCAGTGAAATCAGTGATGGGATAAGCCCATACTGCTGAAGATGCTGGTTGAAACAATGTTTCCAAACGTATGTTGTGCCCGATTCTTGAAATGTGCAGGAATCAGTTGGCACAACAGTCTTCAAAGTGTGACTATTCTGTACGTATAATTAGTGCATTAAAGTTGCAGCTGGAAAATGGAGTTGAAGTAGTAAATGTTTTTTGAAGGATAAAGTAGGGGCATTATCCATTTTTGTAAGTTCTATGCGGTTAGAGTACTACAACCCCCCTCCTTCGCAAAAAGTTGGGAGCAAAAAAAAAAGGTCACGGTATATTTCAAGTACTACCCTTAAAATTTACGATTTTACCCCTACCTAAATTTTTGACCTTGGGGACCTCTGTATTGAAGGCATTAATTAGAACTGATTTATTTCTTGAAGTAAAAGCTTTCAAGATTAAGGAACTCCGTTGGTGAGCTCTGTTCACAATTGACTTGATATGATTTTCGAAAGATAAATGTTGGGTACATGGTTGGCCAAGTAGGAGGGGGTCCCCTCAAGTACAGGTATGATTTGAACTTCTGGAACAATTCTAGTTATTTAAATTTTCTCCTCATTTATTCCTTTTTGAGTCGTTGTGAGCTGTTTTCTTGCACCGTTTTTCTTATCTCACTGACATAGTTAGCTGAAAAATAGGTTGGGCACGATTTTTACAAAAAATTAATGCGTTTTAAACGTTAACTTTTCATCAAACTTTTGGCATAAAACTTTTCCGCAGTTTTTCAGTATGTTTCTAGTAGAAAAACATTTTTTGTGCTAATTGGCACAAATGTCCGCGCACAAAAAAAACGCTGGTTTCAGTGTTTCTTGTGCCAAAACATGGTTTTTGGCACAAAAAAATTTGGAATGGCACAAAAACTTTTGAGCGTTTGTGCCAATTTGGCACAAATATTTTGGCCGGTCAAACTTTAAATTTCCTTGATTTTTGGACGTTTTAAGGGCCGGAAATCCAAAAAATTTTCGGCGCTTTGCACCGAGTCAGTTTATTCTTCTCCCAGCACTCCATTGACCATTCCACTTTTTAGTGAATCGTAAACCGTTTTCCTCGACTGGTTTTCTTAGACCAATGGCGTGAATGGATGAAAAGTAGGGTATGCTCTGCTTTTACGTATATTCAATGCGCTGAATGTGACTTTAATTACATATACATCAAAATTTTAGCCAATTATTTTTTCAAGTTTTCATTAATTTTTAAATGAAAAAAAAACAGTCTTTGTGTTTTTTGCTTTGATTAGGGTCACACCCAATAGGATTTTTGCCAGGCAGAATCTGCAATTTCCACAAAATTCTCGACGGTAATAATTCTATTAAAAATCAAGTTAGTGCGCTAAGAGAAGTGATTTCGAGTACATCCAGGCGACTGGCATTTTTTCCCACTTTCCATACATGTAACGGATCCATACATGTAATTGGGGGGAAGTGCTATGGGAACCAGAGGTCCCCAAGGTCTGATATTTCAGGTGGGGGTAAAATTGAAAATTTGGCAGGGTAGTGTAGCTAAAATGTGCACTAAACACGCCATTTTGTTTCAAAATTAGGCAACCAGTAATCAATTTCAAGGACTTTAGGGAGGGGTAATACCCCCCTCATACCCCTCCCCATGGGGCCGTCTGATGGGAACCCCCCCCCCCCACATGATTTTCCGATCCTATGGCTAGCCATATGGTAGCCGTAGGAACCCCCATACTTTTGGTGGGAAAAATGCTGAAAAATGTCAATTTTTGAACAAAAAATGGTCAAATATTTGAATTTTCTGTGCGCTTCGCGCCATGAATACATTTTTTCAGTCTTTTTAGAAAAAAATTACTATTTTTTCAACGATTTTTCGGACTTTTTTCGTGAGAAAAATCGATTTTTTTCCTTGAGAGACCCCTTCCCCAAAAATTTTGGGAATTACTGACCCCCGGCCCAAAAAATGTCGTCCCACCCCCCCCCCCTCCCTCCTCCAGACCTCAGGGCTCCGTTACACGTATGAACGGATCTCTTAGGTCTTGGGGGGGGGGTCCGACGATTGGGGCCGAGGATCACCGATTGCCCAGAATTTTAGGGGAAGGATCCATCACCAAAAAGGCCTGAAAACTGTGCAGAAAATAGTAATTTTTGTCTTTAAAACCGTAAAAAATGTATTTCTGGCGCGTAGCGCCGAGAAAATTGACATTTTTGACCATTTTTGTTCAAAAATTGACATTTTTCTGTATTTTTTTGATCAAAAGTATGGAAGTCCCCATTGCTAGGTACCAAATGGTTAGCCATAAGTTCGGCAAATCCTGTGGGAGATCGTCCAATAACTAATCATATGGTCGACGTTTCCTGGGTGCGTTCCTATGGCACTTACCCCAATTACTTGTGTAAAGTTTTTGGTATGGGGTTTGTAGTATATTAGGTTACGGGTTACTGTAGCAGCACTGGCGCAATCGAACGTTTATTTAGCGCAGGGCTGTTTGAAACGAGAAACTCAAGTGTGTGTGTAAGATCACAGAATCATAGAACCGAAAACGATGGGAAATTGTAATAATGGGTATTCGAATTTTGGTGGTTTTACTGTAGTCGACTCGAGACGGTATGTGATAAACAATGAGAGAACGATTATAAGTTATATATTGGTTGGAATGGACGTTTCTATATTTCCCATGAACTCAAAAGACGATTGGATCGATTTGGGGTTTCTAATTTATTGAATACGGAAACACGTAAAACATACTGAATAGTTTTATAGGCGAAATATAAGAAAACGATAGAATACGCAAAAAATAATGACTAAAATGAGAAGAAAATATTGGAAAGGGGCGAAAGTATAGACGGACAGATGGGATAGGGAAAAGGAATGACAGTGGTCGGTCGGGGAAATGGGAAAAGAGAAGGAAGCGAAAACCGACTGAAAAATGAACAAGAAACGCGGTTTATATATGCAAAAACATACTTCAAAACTATCATAAAAACTAGTCACGTGATGCAATGAAAGCTAGTTAGTTGGGGCGGAATCGGCTACATAGAATAGTGAAATAAGATTCAGAAAATGTAATGATGAAAAAGTACAATTAAGAAAGAAGAACGTTTTTATGAAGTTTTAGGCATGAAAATATTTGGCAAGGTGATAAGACGAAAAAGTAGAAGTATGATAAAAAAATTGAAATATAGAGAAAATAATGAAAATGGATTTAAAATGATCGAAGAACTGAGACTTCAAATAAAGTGAGGAGGAGAACTAGTGAAACTGCGGTAACGGTCACTTACAGTAATTCCAGGATTGTCACACATCTATGTCACTTACGGTTGCAAAAATTTGAACAAATCATGCCAAAGATACATGAAACCCGGGAACTTATGTCATTTTTATTTACTTGGGCTATTTTTCCCCTGCGAACTTCCTCCCAATTTTTTCCCCAAATGGGGAAAATTGTTTAAAGGCGTTTTTCGCTTAGTCTTCTAACGGTTAGATCACCGGTAATCAACGTCCGTAACTTACCTAAGAATTGCAATAACATTTGTATGCTTCTAATTCATTTATGGTGTTTTAAGGTGTTTATAAATGTTGTATATCTGTAGTGAAAACGTTCCAAAGATTTATACTTATTCTTTCAAGCTATTTTCTTGACAACCGCAGCGAATTGTTTATCAAATCTTACATTGAAATGCGTCAACCCACATTCTATGTACTTGACACACAGGTTAAAAACTTGGAAAAAATATAGTTTCCAGAGTGCTTAAATGCCAGATTATTAGACAATAGACTTTTGAGATTTTAATCTTATAAATGCACTTTTTTGATGGTGATTCCCGAATTTTTTTTACCAGAAGAAACAATTCGAGGGAAAAAAGCAGTTGACCAACCGCCATTCTACTGCGCCATCGACTGGAACTAGTATTGTCCAAACGAAATTTTCTAATTTAAATATTCTAATGATGACATCGGTTGAAGAAGCAGCTGACAATTTGATCGAAAAGTTCACGAAATTAGGACGTACAATTGGGAAGGCTTCGCCTGTTCAGCAGGTTCTAATCGGTGGAATTGCTGGCTGGTTAGTTTGTACTTAATGGAATGAGAAACATGAAGCCGCAATTCATTTCTTGATTTCTATTTACTGAAGGCCGTAGAGAAGAACCACGTTAGATAGAGATGTGAAAGAAAGTGATCCGATTTTTAATTATGCGAGCATATACGTCATCATTCGCTTTCGGATGTACTTTATTTTTTATACCTTTCATGTCTGAGCTTTTTCTGGGGAACAACAGGTCTGTTACACACGGGTACAAGAAACTATTTTCCTTCAAAACCCCAAGTTTTATGAAATATTCGAACAAAAAATCCAAAGAAAAATTAGGAATTCTTCTTGTCTTATGCTTTTGTTGCGAAATCATTTTAATCTATTTTTGACGTAAATGAGGAGTGATATGTCGCGCAAAAAAATATGGTGCGTTTCAGTATTTTGTATTCCTCAAAATCGCCACACGTGGCCGCCTTCTCGTGAATATGAACAACATTTCCAGTAGCTTTCTGTAATAGTATCAAGCTTCATATATATAATCCACGTAATGGCTAAACTTCTTAGGTCCAAAGTCAAATGTTCGACTAGGAAACTTAATACATAAATATATGAAATCAGAAGTCTCTAAAGGAATAGAAATGATTTCGTTCGATCCCTTATTTGTTTTTAAATAAACAGAGAAGGCATTCAAAATTCTATTCGTCAAATTATTCACGCAAAAATATGTGTAGCATGCAAAAAATTGTTTTCATGTTTGTCGTTTAAAATGTCGACAAATCGAGCATAAATGGGCAATAATTCAATTTATAGCATCGCTGCCTAATCCCACTTTGGAGTTGCAACTCTTTTTTTGCTCCTACAGGTTGTTTAAAAAATGCTCCTGGACATTTTGAGGTGCAGAATGAGTAATACTTGAGACCTGAACTTAATTTTTTTGAAATATTTTCCAAACTATGCCAATTATGGTCAACAGATATTTATTGAGACACGACAATCTCTACAATAGCTTTGATTCACAATGCCCTCCTTTAACAGCAATGGTAATTCAAACGTTTACAAAATTCGTTGATGGCGCAATTAATTCTTTCCCGATTCGAACGTTTCCATGCCCAGTGAAATTTTGGGGCATTGTTGACGTTGTATGACTTCTGCTGCCCTTCTCACGTTCGTCAGTTCTTGTTTGTATAATTTTCTTTACTAACGCCTGGATTCCGCAGAATTTCAATTGGGCTGATAGAATGCGCTAAAAATTCTCTTGCACCGGAACTAGAATTGACTAACTTTACAACAAAAGCTTTGGACTTGGGGAAATTTGTTCCATTGCATTAAACTTGACCCTCAAATCAGATGACTGTGGGCTACAATTTGGTCAAAATTGTGTAAATTGCTTTAGCATAACAAAAACTACAGTGTAAAACGTCCGGGAGTGTTTTTTTAAAGACCATGCATGATGAAGCTGGCAAAGTACATAACTACTAGTTTTATTGTTTAGAATTACAATTTTGACGAAAATAACCAATACATTGCGAATATCATATCATCTTACTACTGTTTTGGTTCTACAGATCACTATCTTAATTACACATCTGGGCATGTATTCTGCAGGACAAATACGGCATTCCACAAATCGTGTTGCATAATCGAGTAATTTAGCGTATTTAGCGGTAAACGAGCTGTGCACCCCTGCATAGAGTCGTGCTGTTACCGACTATTCACAAGTTTAAATGCCGATAGCCGAAATTTTTCGAAACGACAACTATTTGGCTGATTCGACAATAATTTTCCAGGTCTGTCGGTTTCGCTGGTATCAAATGCGGTAAGGCAATTGCTTTGTCGATCGGAGTCGGCTTGCTGGCTTTTCAAGTAAATGATACGTTTGCTCATAATTAGCTGCTCCATTTATGCAGAAGTAACTGAAAGAATGAATATATACAGGATGAGCCAAAAAAAAGGCGAGCGGTACTGACTTTCATAGCTTTCGAATGCGGGAAGCTTTTTTCATGCGGTTTCCTGCCGTCGATAGATAAAACATCTGGCATAAAAACTGCAAGGTTTTAGTCAGACTGTTCGTATATTGATTGACTAGAATCAAAAATACTGAATGTCGATTTTTCTGCCCATAAATTTTGAAAAATTGACAGAAATTGACAAAATCAATATGTTTTAAACCAGAAAAGTGCAATAAATCCGATCATGAGAACCACAAAACAGCTGGAAACTAAAAGAAAACCGTTTTATCGTGTCCTACATTCTATTACACCAATAATTTAAATCGTTTGTTCGATCTGGTCAATGACAATTGATTTTGTTTTGAATTTGGTTTTTTCCAATTCCAAAACAAAATCCCTTGATTTTTGCGAAATTTTGCCATACGTTGAAACAAGAAGTTAATGACTTTATATTACGTGTAACTTATAAATCCAGATGACTTTTAAAGTGTTATTGCGCTTAAAACCCTTCACAAAACTTTTCTCACAATAGGACAACTTTTACATTGATTTCACGATTTTTACTTTCTGAAAAATGACCACTTTTACTAAATTTCGGTTTGTACATTAACTATAAATGCTAGGAGCATAAAATTTGGTTTTAAAAGCAAAGATAAACAAGGCATTCTAATGCAGCAATCCGCATTAAAAAGCTCTATCCGTTCAAAAGTTATGGAAGTCAGCACCGGTCGCCTTTCTTTGGCTCACCCTGTATACAGGGTGAGCCAAAAAATGGTTCTCCTGTAGTTTCTAAAATTGCTCTCTTGTAGTTTCCAGCTGTTATATGGTTCTTATGATTGGATCTATTGTATTTTTCTGTAGTAAAAAATGTCGATTTTGTCAATTTTTCAAAATTTATTTGCAAAAATATCGGTATTTAGTATTTTTGATTCTTCTCAGTCAATATTCGACCAATCTGGCTGAAACTTTGCAGTTTTTATGCTAGTGTTTTACCTACCAACGACAAGAAACCGCATTAAAAAAGCTCCACCCGTTTGAAAACTATGAAAGTCAGTACCGGTCGCCTTTTTTTTGGCTCACCCTGTATATAAATGACGGAATAATATTTTAGCGTTGAATAATAGATTTTTGAATGTATTGTATTTGTTTCATTTTCTAGTTGCTCACATATGAAAACGGGCGAAGAAGTGTTTCAGAAAGAATTAAAAAGAAAGCCAAAGCCCTTGGCGAAAAGATTGATCGAGAAATTTTCAATTCCGATCCGGGCGTAATCGATCTACCCACAAAAGAACAGGTAATTTCTAACCTAACCGATAGTGTTTTCAAGAATGACCTATTAGATGCCGCTAGTTTTCCACCAATTTTTTTACATTTGCACATATGACTTTTATGGACGTATTTACAATTTGTTTAGGTAAAACAGTTCGTTCGCGACCATAGCATTTTGGTCAGTGGATTTGCAGCGGGTCTTTCAGTCGGGATCGGAATGTCTTAGAAAATTGGCACTACGATAAAGGTTGGTTCATCATTACTATCCAACGTTCTGTAAACTTTTGGCAATAAATTGCTGAAATTTTATGATTTGCTCCGATATGATAATGTTCAAAGCCTGATGTTTTGCTGTGCTAGTTTTTGTCAATTTTGTACCTTACCGACGAATGCATTTCTTTTATAATAAAATAATTTTCGCTGTTCATAAATTTCAATCTTTAGTTACTTTTCTTATCAGTTGTAAGATTGGTATCCGACATCTTTTCGTGATTTTCACTTCAATTTAAAATTCGGGGGTGTTCACACTTGTAATTTACATTACTACTTAATTGTGGGCCACAAAAACTGGCAGACATTCGTTTTTAAATAACTTGTGCGATAATGGAGCATTTTTAAAGGCAATAAGGTCGAAAAAGAGTTTCAACCTGAAATTCAGAGATACGAGATTTGATAAAGTCTTGGAAGAATCACATTAGCACCAAAAAGAATGACACTATTAAAAACATAAAACATTTGTACTCTATAGTGGTTAAGAAACTTTCACTTCAGTTTGGATTGTTATGCGCTAACTTTTTGTGGAGACCGTGATCGAAATCAGTCCAACATTCATCAATCTGCTGACATGTGGGGGAAGAAGTTAGAAATTTTCTGGATAAACAAAGTTTGAATCATTTCGATCGGGAAATTTCGGAGATTTTTTGGCACAACTGTTATTCCAGCGTTATACCCGTTCTTTCCCAGACTCCCGATTGTCTTTGTATAGGAGAGTCCTGCAAACTTGACCGCTTGTATGATGACAATACGAACTTTTTGACGCTTCTCAACACACCTTCAGTCATCTTGGGTGCTCTAGCTTCACAATGTCTTTTGTATTTTATGCTCCGATGCCTACACTTCCTCGACACATCTATATGGTGTTTTCAGGAGAAACGCTATCTCTTGACTGAATTACATATTGATGCCGGAAACAATTTAGCCTTTTGTTATAAAGCCGCAATTTTTTCCAATTGGCCGTAATTTTTAAGCTCATTTGTTCCCGCTTTTCTGCCCTCGCTCCCGGACGTCTTGAATTTTCTGCTAGTCTGGTGATTAATATTACCTTTAGTAATTCATGGGTAAGAAAAAATGACATTTCTTTTCTACCTATACTTTAAATTTACTGCTTTTTAGGTTCAAGATATACTATTTTCTTTCATTCAAAATCTCTGGGGAAAACGGTGACTGTTCATGGCGTCCGTTTTATTTTTCAACGGGGAATCTTTAGACGATTTTTCTGCCATTTATGGAACGCTGAAGAGAGAGGAGCGTGAACATTATACCACAACTTATCAACGTAGTTTTAAATTAGATAGAGCCAAAGATGCCGACCCATTACCCGAAATTATACATGGTAAGTTAATTTAATGTATCTCTATCATTAATTTCCACAAGCCAAAAAAAAGACAAAAAGAATTTCCACAAGCCAGAACTAAAAAGTTTGTAAATAAATGTAGTAGTAAAAAACAATGTTTTTTTCAATAAATTTAGTCAAAAATGCTCTTCGAAATCACAGTAGAAGCCCACATAACAGATCAATCACTTTGAATACATTCTCAATCACACACAGAATAATAAGGCTCACAAATGAGATCATTCATTATTCAAATCAATCATTAGGTTTTTTTGCACAAGCCAGATTGATCTGTTACTTGGGGGAAAATTTGGTTGCACAGATTTTTAGTTGCTCCCTCTAAAATTGATAAATCCGCTTAATTTCATCAGAAAAATATTTGAAAGATACTTCCCTTGTATTTCATTCACTTCGCGTCAGCAACTGATGATGGCCGATCATGATCTTTTCACCATTTGATTGGCGGAAGAGGTCAAACATTTTGCATCCATTTTGGATCTTATATATCTGGAGCCAGTAATTTACCAATCACAATTATTTATCAAAAGAGCGATAAGTATTTTACTTCGGATTTGATCTCAGTTTTCACATGATCTATAACATAAAAAAGCGCGATAGGTATTTTACTTCAGACTTGATCTCCGACGCTTAGCACTGAAAGAAATTTTTAGATTATGATATTCTATAGCATTGGAAAATGCACACTTTTAATATATTTTTCCTGCATGAAGGGTCTATTTTTTCAGTGAATTCAACGTGTTTTCTGTGAGGCTAACTAAAATTCAAAAATTGGGCAAGCAACAATGAATCTATAGTCTGTTTTTCTTAAAATGCTTCTAAATAATGAAAGTGGAAAGCAAGTAGTATTTCAGATTTTTGCGATTTTCTGAAAAACAAAATGTCATGCAGGACTGAAAATTTGTGAGCGTACTGACCTAACCTTTTGCAATTTTTGGAGTGAAAAATTTTACAAACAGAACTTTATGTAAATGATTTTGGCGGCTGTACTGATTTGTGTCACTTTTCTATTTGGAAGCATTTTATAAAAAACAGATTATAAATGGCTTCTTCAAATAGCAATAACCTCTGCTATTTTCTCATGCTGATGATGTTTTAATAATTTTCCAAATGCAAAAAGTTATGTTCACCACAGCCAAAATTTCCAAAGTGCTGCAAAACGATTTTGTGAAAATAATCTCGAAAAATGCTTGGAAAATACGTGGAAAAAACAATACAAGGTCACACATTCATGCATAACATGCTGGTTTCTGAAAGCTATAAGCATAAGCTACGATGACATTTTCTGACCGCACAACAGAAATGATACCAAGAATCATACGCGATTTGAAATCCTGCGCGAAGCGCCTGAAAATTTTCGGTATTTTTCATTTCAAAATGAATAAAAATGCATCTGTGCACAGGAAGCCCTATAGTCTAATCAAAAAGAGTGGTTAGGCTCTCATTTTTACAAGCTAATTTGGCTTTTGCCCCTAAATTTTTAGGAGTCAATCAGAATTTTGAGGAGCCATGGCTCCTAATTGGCCTAAAAAAACCCTGGTACCTACTCTATTCTTTGGGTACAGAAGGGAAGGAGAAAAATGAGAATGAAGCATAAAAAAGAAAGATGAAACCGAAAAAGTAATCATAATTTGATATAAAAGAAGGGAACAAGGGAAAATTAATGATAAAACAAAAGAGTATAAGAAAATTTAAAAAAAAAACATTAAAATAACCGGTAAGGTCGTACTAGTTCGCAAAACTTACGCCAGAATCAAACTTTCAATCCCCAAAATTCACATGAACACGTTTTTTTGTTTATTTGTTTCAGTAAATTTCCATAAGTCAAATCTAAAGTAGGACCGAACTGCTCGTTCCACGTAAATTCGTCCAGAGAATTTTCGATAAAACCATTTTTTGTTCCATTCATTCCTCTAAAATTAGCTTTAGCACGTCTCCAATAATTTTCAACGTTATGCAAATGCTTTTCTTTCCGTACTTTTTGTTTTTTACTTTCGTTTATTTGAAAAAGTATATAGGGTCCATGAAAAGTGCTAGGTACCTAAAGAAAAGAGTACGCTAAAAATAGAACTAGACTGGCCGATATTTAACCACACCCCCTTTACTAACCGCCTGTATGCTTAACCGTTGTCGTAGAAAGTACGGGTCCCCGATTCTATAGTTATGCCCTAGAAAAAAATTATACGGTGTATTGTTCTGAATATTAAGACCATAAAGTCGACAAAAAATGGGTCTGATCTGAAAATCCGTAACCTCTCCTTGCGTTTCACTCACTGACAAAATGCACGCGTTTAAAAGTGCACATTTTCGTGGACTTTTTGATCATTCGAACTGTTTGACATATATAGTAGGAAGAATAGTGATGATCAGAAGTCACTGAAAAGTATACTACTTCAAATTATGCAAATATTTTTCGATCTCTTTACGTTGAATTGAAAAATATTGCTGGCTAGGCCACTGTTTATAATATGTCTAATGTAATTGACTGTCCTGTAGTTGATGTTTCTAAATTATGCCCTATTTTCATCTCGAATTTTATCTGAACCATGAAATTTCACATTTTCCAGGAAATGACTAAATGGCTACCGAGTTGTTGGTTTTTTGATTCTAATGGATTAACGGGCAACTATAATTCAGAAGATATTTTCTACATGCAAAACTTTTTATGCGTTTTATGCCTTGTCCAATAAACCAACTGGTTCACTCTTTCATTCACTTGTTTGATTTCAGTTCAAATTCTGTAGAGGTTATTTCCCGATTAATGCTCTTGCTTATTCGTTTTTTTTCCATTAATAATCTTGTTTTGTGTTCTTATCTAGATTTTTATGCTTCATTCCGAAATACATTTTATATGCCATTGAATTTATGCTACATTTTATTTTTATTTTGTCTTTTCTATACGTATTTATTAATCTGTCATTTTTGTATTTTTAGTTCTTGGCGTTCCTTCTATTATTCCATTTCTGTTGATTTTCTTTAGCAAAGAATTGATTTTCCTCGGAATTTGTATGTTTTAGCTTCAAAAGAGTCGAATATTCCTGTCCGCAAAAAGTCAATTTCCAAGAAATCGACCGACCCAGCATTTCCGATGATTGCTGATCGCCGAAAATCCCGTCAAGTGTCGAAACGCACCATTCGACCGCCAGCGGTGGTAGGCGACGTTATGCCGTCTAGATCGCGATCGCAAGTGGTCGCTTATCGTAAACTGATTCCAAGTAATTCAATTGTCGAAGATAATTCGGTGACGAATTTACCCATCAACGGACGCCGTTCCAAAATGTTTACATCGTCGACCGGTGATTTGGACAAATTGGAAAATGGCGTTCAAATGAACAATGCTGTTGGCGAACGATTCGATCAATTTGATGCCGGCGGAGGTGGACGATCGTATCAATTTAGCAACCGATTCTACGGTGATAAGGAAACATATAATAATCAAGTTGAAGACGAAGAGAATTATGATGGGTGGGTAGCGGTAACTTTGTTTTACACATGTTGATTTTTCTGCAATGCCGAGAAGTTCATTGTGGTTTATGTGTTTTTTCTTTTTGAAATGTAAAGGACTGTTTCGATCAATGGGGACTTTTTTCCCATCGGTCAATGCCTATGTATAGGTCAGCGTCTACCGATGCATATCGGCCATAACATCTAGAAAATATAAAAAAAAATAAAAAGTTCTTTTGACCTATAAAGATTTTTTCAACCAATTTTATTTTCAAAACAGAAAAGATTTCCGATCATCCAACCAACCTATCAGCATGCTTTCTTCATGTAAGTTGCAGCCTACTAACGAAGTTACAATAAAACTTGGAATCAACCGAGGGTCAGAGAAAAAACAGAAGACTATCTCTTAGTTTAATATTTCTTCAAGTTTCACTGTTTTTCGAAGTAATCTGTAACATCAGACATATTCGTAGGCATTTTAAGTTTTCTAAAAAACAAGCTTGCAACATAGTGTGAATCACTGTTTTTTTAGCGCGGCGCTAATAAAACATGGGCCGCGCTAATGACCAAATTTTATTTAAGAATTTACCATTATGAATATACAAGGCTGTTGGGACTTTGTCATATGTCGATTTCGTGTCTCTCACAGAGAAAAATTTCAAAATTTTCCAGCGCTTCGCGTCGGTCAATGAGTATAACGGTCACTGTTTTCTATCCGACATGGCCATTAGCATACCTACTTCCACTTACTACTCAACATTCAGCATTTTCAATCAACTGAATTGTACCTCATCTCTTTTTTATTGTTACAAGAAGACATTTTGCTGATAAATGAAATTTTCCATCAATCTTTACAATTTTTTCTCTCGTCTCTTTTGGAGCACCGTTTTTCTCCTCAACGGAATCTTTTAAGGAACAAAATTTCGAAATGAGGAAAAAATTTTGGGCATTTTTTCATAATAAAAAATTTGTTTTCACTCCAAAACCGAAAACATTCATTTTGGTGAATTTCAAAAGGTCAAAACCTCAAAATTTTTCGCCGGTCTTGAGTATAACATTCATTGCTTTGTATCAGGCGCGGCCGTTAGCATATCTACTTCCACTTACTAACTAACCTTATCAGTTTCTATCAATTGAATTACTTCGTCTCTTTTTTACTAATTCAGTCAAGAGTCAATAATTTGCAGATAGTTTGGATTTTTCATCACTTCTCAGAATTTTATTCTCTCACTTCGTTTGGAGTTTTCCAACGTTTTGAAACGTGAACCTTCCCAATCTGTGATTGAAAGACGATAAAAACATTACAAGACTGCAAATTTAGAGCTTCTATTTAGGAATAATTGTTGGGAACATACATTTTCCAACATTTTGGAACACAAAAATCCGAAAATTTTCCCGGCGCTGCGCTCCGGGATAAGTAATGTATTACGATGCATTAGTTTCATTCCGATTTATTTTCATTGTTTTGAAGATTCATTTTCCAATCTTCTAGAATGTAAAAACCTGGAAATTTTCCCTGCGTTGAGCGCCGGAAAAGTCTTTCTGGTCGGTTACGGCCCTGTGAATATAGGCATACATGCACGTGGGGGGGGGTTTGGGGGGAGTTTTGACCCCCAGCAGATTTTTATTGACCCCCAGCAGATTCTTGCTGACCCCCAGCAGATTCTTGCTGACCCCCAGCAGATTTAACTTTTCCAGCAATGACTGAGAAGATGACAAAGGAAAATGAGCAAGAGAGAAAAAAAAGTCGTCATAAAAATGGAAATGACGTTGTAGTTTGACAATTTTTCTAAACAAATCATACTTGATTCCAAAAAAGTAACATGGAAACTTTAAAAAGTGCTGTCTAAGCAAATAGTTTCACATATCTGATTAATATAGGTTGAAGAATATGCTGCTTGGATGTTAAAAGACTTTCTGAGACCTTTCTTTTCATTATCAAGAATGAAAAAAAATTTTGTATTCCACCCCCTGTCCTGGCTGACCCCCCGCAGAATTTCTATGCTGTGCATGTATGAATATAGGTAGGTACATTTTGAAGAACGCTGTCAAAAAATAAGTTTACAATAACAGCCGATGCATCGGTCGATCAATGGGAGCGATATATTTTGTTACCAATCTTGCAATGTGAAGAATATTTGTATTAGAAAAAGCATCGCGATCATTTTCTTTTCTTGCCATTTTCACGCTCATTTTAATTTTTAGACAACTGTATACTGATGACCAAGAAGCAAATTTTATCGGTGACAATCCTCAACCTTCCAATTCGGTGACAATTGACCAAACCCCATTTAATACGTATCAAAATTCGAATTTCGTCCCAAATTATTCATTAGAAGAAATTTACGAAATTTGGCGCATGGCTTTGCCGATAGAAGACATTTATGTCAACGAAAAATTATCGAGACTAAAATCGTTACTTCGTTTGAATGTGAGTGAAATTTAAAATTTCCTGAAAACTTGTTTTTATGTTCGGAATTCGAAATTTAGGGCGTGCTGCGGAACTCATACAAAGCTTACAAAGTTCGCGTCATAAATAATGCCATCATTTTTCCTCGATTTCTGAGCGCTCAAGAGTCTCACTTCGACGGCCTAGATTTTTTACCTTCTGGTCTGAAGATAATTCGTTTGACCGAGTTTAGTACTAGTGTCAGAGTCGAGCTGCATCCAAACAAGTAATTTTTGTGATTATCAAGAATAGCCGGCGGAGCCCTGTTAGATTATTGTACACAAGTGGGCCTAAAATTGCCTTGAAAATTCAGAATGTTCCAAAATTCCTTCTAAAATATAACTTTTTCAGTTCCGAAGATCCTAAAACGATTGATAATTTTAAATAGCGAATTGCAAATCGGGGATTTTAGCGCAAGTCCCATTAGCGCAGCCGCGAACTTTCCTTAATTTGTATTACTTCATCTTATCGCGACTAAAATTTGCATTAGGACAAGCCCTTCTTTACAAGCGCTGTGCTAAATAACCCCGATCGCTAATGATTTTTTTCCTAATTTACATTAATTTGTCTGCTGCTCTGGGTCTTGTTACTTTTCTTCATTGAAGTAGTTACCATAGAATCGTAATCAGCCTTTCCTATAGAAATTTTTATTGCGGAATGTTTGGCTACAATTTGGTGACCGCAATGCACTCGGACGTAGTTCTAGTTTCCAATGAATCGGACGCTTTGGCCGTTTATCAGGCCACTAACGAACAAATACCCGCATTAGTTGTGCCAGATCTGACTACTACTCAAAGCGATGATGTAAGAATTATTGAAGTTCAACTCAGAGATACGTACTATTTTCGTGGAGTGTAAACATTTTGCATATTCTAGGCTCTACCTCATCTTTTACAATTTGCTCGTGTAACAATATGGTTACCTCCCGAACATCAGGCTACTGCACGGCAGTTTGCTAGAAAGTTGACGCCTTCTCGGTGTCACATTATAACGTAAGCATTCTTTGTTTTAAAAGTTTATTGTTCATATGCGATTTTTTCCCTAAAGACACTGAAAGGTGCTATATTACATTCAATTTCAAATGAGTTTAGGAACACTAGGGTGTCGGCAGGCAGATATCTTCTTTCCTCAAGTCGTTATCGTGATTGCTACGGTCTATCCGAGAATTACAGATTTCCGTTAGGCTGTAAGTTATTTACAGGAGCATCTTTCTGTGTTTCGATGTTCGCTTTAAAAACAACCTAGTACCGAATTTCAAATAATTATCCGTTAAAATCACCATGATTTCGTATTCGACTGGTTTAGATGACTTGGTTTTGAAATCTGCATTTTTTGTCGCCTATGCAGGTTTTTAACTCACATAGAAAATCTATTCGTAATAAGAATGACTTACTAGTCCAGTGAAATGGAAGAAAAATGACATACGAGTACACCACATTTTGGAAAGTGTCATAATGGGCAAGCCAATTTGAAGGAAATGCGTGAGTTGATACTTTTAGAAGGATTGCTATAGGCTAATATTTTTCGAGAGTGGGTCGTCACTTTCAGAAAAATACAGTCGGGATGTCTCATTGTTTTTTCCACGAATGACCTTATCTGTGGAAAAAATTTCAGAATGTGGAGAAGTAACTCTTGGCGAAGTCTTTTTAATTAAAAAATTCAAAAATTAGACTAAATAAAATTTTTTTTGGCCATTGGAATCAATTAGAATATGTTTTACTGTATAGGGGCGTGGCCTGCAGATCATCTCTTCTTGGACTATCATTTTATGAATTTGGAGCTGGGAAAATTGTATCACATCACATAAATCGATCAAATCAAGCAATTTTGGTCTATTGAAATTGTGGCCTCTCCTTGTTCACATAATTTTATTTGATGAAAGTTCAGTAAAATGTAGGTTCATCATGTTTCTGAAAAGCTAGATTTCTGGACTTAGAAGTGATGGGTATAGTACTAAAAAAGTTTCACGTGTCGTCAACTGATGTAGAATGTTTTCAGTCCTAGAATTAGCCAGCGATTACCGTCCGAAATGCTCGAAACAGGAAATATCGATGTCGCCACGGAGAAAATCACTCATATTATCGGAGTCGCCGAACCAGTTTTCCCTAAGGATATTGAAACTTTTCAAATGCTGCGTGAATCAGTCAAAAATTTCGTTTTGACGTCCGATTCTGCAGGGAAAGTCGCCGTGGTAAGAAGATAATTTACAATAAAATCTGAAACAAACTTCTAAACAGAGGCCATATTCATAA
Organism: Romanomermis culicivorax; assembly: GCA_963922205.1. Taxonomy (NCBI): domain Eukaryota; kingdom Metazoa; phylum Nematoda; class Enoplea; order Mermithida; family Mermithidae; genus Romanomermis; species Romanomermis culicivorax. The sequence goes on along the minus strand of CAWUHX010000084.1, from coordinate 70,895 downwards.
GAGTACCAGGTAAGAACACTTGAAGGGAGGAAAAGTCCTTCCTCCGGGTAGTTTTCTACCACTATTAGCGGAAAGGTCTTGATAGAAATGAGTCATACCACATTCATTGTAAAATGATCGATGCAGTGATTCCATGAAAGTATGTTCAACATGTAGAAAAACTGGCAACGCTTATTTATCTGACGAATGAAGAAAACTTTTCGTCAATGAGCTGTAAACAGAACAGCTGTAAATGTCTTCGCACAACCTCAATAAACGGGCAAATATTCTCGGGTAACACTCATGTATTAAATACAGTCCTATCCAAATCAGAAATCTATAAGTAGCGTGATCTTACTCTGTTTTTGGGTTTCCCATTGTCGGGGAGAAATTTAAGGACTTTCTACTGTGTATAGTTTTCCACTCCGTAAAAATTCCATGTCAAATTGGATCTGCTTTTTCGGTTCTCGCTGCGACTGTCATGTCAAAGTAAACAGACTATAGAAACCTACCTATAGGTAGAACAAGTAGACATACAAAGGCGGTTATCGATTTTTTTGTATGCGGCAGAACAATATATCCAAGAAAGGAGCCAAAAAAATGTGTTTTTATAGTAGTCTCTAATGCAAAAAATACTGTGCAAGATCATCTCCTGGGATCGGCCCAGACAACCTAGCGCGATCTAAAAACTGATAGCCTGCGAGTGTTGTATTAGTGACACAGAAAGTTTAGTTTGTCTCCCGAATTTGTTTCTCATTAGGAAGCTTTTATGCTGTTGTTTTATGAATCAAAAGTTCATACGTATAACTCCAGTGGATATAAGCTAAAGCTATGCATACTCATGGTAAACCACATTGCAACAGAACGGAAGTAAACTTGTTTTTCTTGACTAACAGTTATTCATTACTTGATATTTGTGAAATTTTAAAGCCTTATCATGGGAACGAATAATTCAAAAATAAGACTCTAGCAGCAAGATAGATGCTAAGTTGTTGATGATAATACAAGTCTCAAATCCGCTCTTTCTGTAATATAATGATTCAGCTCAGTCAATCCGTCCTTCTTAACACGTCGTATGAACACTTACTGACTTTCGTGGAAAATTCACCATGTTTGTCGTGCAAAAGTAAAAGCATGCAAAAAATTGTTTCTAATTTTATTGGTATTCTTGGTCTTGATTGAATTTTAGTTTTCGCCGTAAATATTGATTTTTTATTAGATTTCCGCCACGCGGGTGTTTTTTCAGATGGTAAAATATACAAATCTGAATTTGGACAAAACTTTTGATGAAACTTGTACTTGTTACTTACGTGGGTATTCCATCGATTTTTTCAGTGGCAACGATTCCCGATATTGGCGCAAATATTTAAAGGCTTCCGTCTAGGTGAAATGACCATTCTAACTGGCAACACAGGTTGCGGAAAGTCTACTTTTCTGAGCGAATATTCCTTGGACTTATGTGAACAGAATGTCAGTCTTCTATATTCTGTATAATTAAAAACTTTTCTATTTATGCTTTTCGATTTTAGGTCAGTACTTTGTGGTGTAATTTGGAAAGTTCGAACTCCCGTTTGGTGTCTGTCATGGTGCAGCAATACGCTAGGTTTCTATCTACCTTAAAATTTTTGATTATGTACTTGTTCTTCTTCATTTTTACAGGAAAGGCTTTGGACCCGGCGACAGTGAATTTGATTTTTGGTACAATAAGCTCATGTCGCTGCCAATGTACTTTACTCATATCGATTCATCGACGACCAACTCCATCGTAGAAGCAAGTTACTCTCAAATGAAACATTTTTCGTAATATACGGAATGTATTTTCATTGTTTCAGATCATTAACAGCTTGATCCTCACTCATGGTGTTCAACACGTTATTGTCGACAATTTACAATGGATGGCGTCTCTCAGTGGTGCCGAACATTCTCCACAAAATGAAATTTCGGCCAGATATAATGGCGATCAAAGAGTTGACGCTCTTTGCACATATTTCCAAAGACTAACTCGCGAAAAACAAGTCCACGTCACTTTGGTTATTCATCCTGAGATAGTGAGTACACGATTTGAATACGAAATAGTGCGTATGACGCATAAATTTGCTTGAATCCCTAATTCTTCGTTGAAATTACTGCAAAGTGCTACTGTTTGGCTTAGGAGAGATTCTGGAGACATTACACGTTTATTTCCACACTAAAAATCTTTCATTGACTAAACGCATTGTCTCATTAACATGAAGTAATTTTTTGATCAAAATGAAGCAAATTTGTGCAGTTATTCCATCTCATGCTCCCTATGTCATTGCCCGGTTTTAATTGTTTTCATAGACATCATTCTTTCGAGTTGTATGTATGTGTAGGTATAGAAAGATAATGACCATATAATTTTTAGGAAAATGAAGAAACTGGAGTCAGCTTTACTGCTTTACACGGAAACGAACTGAAAGCTTTTCAGCAAGCCGATAACGTACTTGTTATGCAGCGAAAAATTTCGCGTTCGAAAGATAATGTACGCGAGAAATGCCTACAGGTAAGGTTATAATGAAATTTTAAGTAATGGAAATTCCACACTTTTGCGGAACATCTTGCCAATAAATTTTCTACAAAATTTGCAGATTTATTTATTTGGTGTCATCATTACTACTGTAAATTTCATTATAATTTTCCTTTCGCTTCAGGTTTGGAAAAATCGCTTTGCTGGAGAAGTGATTTACAGTGACAGATTATTGATGCTTTTCGATTCTAGAACAAAATGTCATCGCGTCGTCAATAGAAAATTTTCGCGATCAGATTAATTAAATAAAACTTTTACTTTTTATTCGTGGTGCATTTTTAGACGTGATTTAGGTTTTCTTTCAAATATATTCATTTTCCAAATAAATATTTGTTCCGGTTGCATGGTGTAAACTCCCGGGGAGCTATGCTCAAAAATATGAACTGGCGTGCAGAACACATTTTCAGCGGTGAAACTCAAAATAGTGGGATTCAATAAAGCGAAGTCTGAGGACAGATTTTCAAAATTGCGAATTTTCAAGAAAGTTATCTTTAGAATGGGAAAATGGAGCACACATCTTGACACAAATCATCGGACTTATGACATTATGGCACTATAGCATGGGTTTTCACATTACAGCTTTTTATTCTGGCTTGTTAATAACATGTCTACATGCATGTTTTATGTTTCTCTTTTCCCCTATTGACTTATTCCCTTTTATCCTATTTTTGGCCACTTTTTGTTTAATTTTTTCAGCTCGTGTACTGTTCTATTTTTCACCTACTTTTTGTTAAATTATTTTACTTTTCATTTCTTTATCATCTGTTTTTGTTCTGCCTTTACTGCCTAATTATTTTATTCCTTCCATTTTATTTGCTTATTTATTTATTTCATTAGTCTAATTTTTTTGCAATTAAAGCTCATACAAAACAATTTTAATCGGGAATTGTCCGTGCCCTATCGACCCAGTCGATTTTTTTCGATAATTTTTTGAAATGAAACGAAATTTGTGCTCGTTTGGTCATTACTGCAATAGAACGACGCTCGTTTGTCGTTTCGTTATTTCGTTCAACAAAAACGAAATAAGATTTATTGATGAATTGCAAAACGAGACGTGTCCGTGTGTCCGTGCCCATCGGCCCAGTCGATTTTTTTCGACAATTTTTTGAAATTAAACGAAATTTGTGCTCGTTTGGTTTCCAATTGGGCACATTACTGCAATAAAACGACGCTCGTTTTTCGTTTCGTTATTTCGTTCAACAAAAACGAAACGAGATTTATTGATGAATTGCAAAACGAGACGATATTTTCGATTCTCGTTTCGGATTTTTTTGAAACGAATCAAAATGCAATTTCGTTTTTCGTTTCGTTTGTTGTTTGGATTAGACATGCATGGCAAGAATGTTTTGAGGGAGGGTCCTCGAACTTTTTATCGGGGTGTGATAGAGCGTGGACGGGCAAAAAAAATATAAAATATGCATAAAAATCATCAAAAAAGCTGTCTTCGAAATGTTCAGAGGGGTGCTTTGACGAGAGTGCTCAGGGTCTCAGGTAGGAGAGTTTACCTCGCCTACCCCTGCTTGTATGGTTTGGATCCATATTGCATGATGGACCAAAGACGCATTCAGAACAGTGTCACTTTATATACAGTAAGTCTGTGGCTGATGTCACTAAGAGAGAGAATGTTGCGATATGGCGGCATATTCGAGGTGAAGCCCAGGGCCGTTCTTAGGGTTTTAGCGGCCCTGGGCGAACTCAGGTTTAGCGGTCCTAATTTTTTCCCAATAGTTATTATACACCGCGCCATTTTTAGGAAATAAATGATTTACTACTTTACGTATTTTAGAATATCTAAAAACGACGCATTCGATTATTACAAGATTCACTAAAAATAGCACATTTATGAACCAGCCGAACGACTACAGTCTTCCTTCTCTGTGTATGCTAATGCATCATAAACGACATCACACAGCATAACTTGTATTTAATACAACGTCTGCACACACCTCAAAAAACGCGTGGGACGGAGTGTACAGGGGTTTTTACAAATGAAATTCCCAGGTTTTGCAAGTCTTTTTTCCACAATATATCAGGTTTTTAGGAGCAAAATTCAATTATTTCTACATAGAATTGTTGAGATGTGTATACCACACGGAGACCTGAACAACGTGCTGATATTTCCAATCACCCGCCGACAAATAAGAATACCAAAAACATCAACTAGAAATCAACCATTTTCGATCAATTTGGTTGAAACAACAGCACTAAAATCGGTTTCATTAGACTGAAAAATTCAAGTAAAATTCAGAAATCAGACAACCACCAAAAAGTAGGGATTCTTTGACTGGCGAGAATTGTCATTGCCCAGTACTAACCAGTAGCTATAGACATGTATAACATTATAAAGCAGATATGACAATAGAAAATTTTATGAAATTGATTTTGAAATATTTCAACAACATTTTTCTATATTCTACGATTCCTGAGCTTAATATTTTTTCCGAAAATAAATTTTCATCAGTATTCGACAAATTTCTGTTCTCAGTAGCTGTCTATTTTTCTTTAAATAATTATGTTTATACTGTTTGATGGTTTTTTTTTGTCGAGAGTGGCTGTTTTTCCCACTTTTGGCACAACGAAGTGCAGAGTGAAAAAACAGGTAATTTACACAACTGTGAAATTTGTGTGTTCTGATGCACATTGTTTGGACTGTAAAGTACCATAATTTTTACCCAAATAGGAAAGACATTTTTAAAACACGTTCCTATACTCAGAAAAGCTCATATAGCTGTTGTTTGTGCACAAGTTACAATGATTAATACTTATTGTATTATCATTTTGAGCAGTGTGATAACTATGCACCATAAGGAGGGCTTTAGTACCTGTTTTATTCCTAATCTACATAAATTTTATGTATCTAAAACATAATGTAATTTGAATCTAGTGGCTAAATGGTTGTCAGAATTTCAATTGAATCTGTCGGTACCTAACGGTTGACAAAGCACCTAAATTTGTTTCAATAGTGTATCATAAACTTCCCGGATTATTGTTATCCTGAGAGAATCACTATTCTTAAACTCGATACTTTTGAAAAAAGGAAGGTCCTGACTCGTATTGTCATTTTATATAAAATATCTTTTCAAAAACTTATTTAAAGTTGGAAGACTCCTGCGCTATCATGCAGTCGACCACCAGATCAGGAAACAAAGAGACTTGAAACTAAAAGGGGTACAGAAAAATTGAAAAGAGTGGTCAACAAAGTGTTTGTTTCATGAAGCAACATTTTTTTGAATAGAGTGAATGAGCCTTCCATAATTTTGATCAAAAGTTTGGCTGGGACCTCGCTGCATCGTTCATTTAAAAATGAACGGAAATAGCATAGAAAATTTTCAAAACCAAGAAAAATAGAATTTCCTGAATTTTCCGTTTTAATTTCATCATGTACAAAACAATTAATGTCACAAAGCATCTCTCGGACATTGTAACTAAAAATAAGCTTACAAAGTCATAGCAATCGTCGATTTGGCAACCATAATATCAACAGAAAAGTTGAAATCCACTCTTCAAAAAGCGTTAAATATTAATAAGAGACGAAATAGATCCACAGGATGCACTAAAATGTTAATTGACTAATGTTGATAGACTTTCTATGTGCACTTCAGCTAAAGCCATATAAATAATAATACTAATGCTCAAAACCGACGCGAGGCGCAATGAAAATTTTGAGATTTTGAATTTTTAAAATGCAATTTTCGCTTATCATGCGATAATTCAGGTTTATCTTGCAATAAAAACAATTACATGATAACCATCTATAAATCGAATTTCCTTGACTTTTCCAGGTTTTCCAGCAACAACTTTTTCCCTGACTTTCCCAGATTTTCTAGGTTGCTGGACACCCTGCTAATAGCAAAAGTATTTAATAAACTGGCACCAGAATTATATTTTTGGTGTACTGTTGGCATACAAAAATAGAAAATTTTATTGAGGGCCGTTAAAAAAGGCATTCTTCAAGCATTATGTACACTAAAAGATTTTTTGCGGCCCTAAGTTTTTAGCTGTCCTGGGCGGCCGTCCAGCTCGCGCCCTAAGAACGGCCCTGGTGAAGCCATTTGCCATCTAGAGCCCCCCATGCAGCATCTCAGTTGCTGGTTGTAGTATCTCACTTGGAGATGGCTGCGTCTCGCTGTGTCTCGCAGGCAACTTAGCGTCACTTGTGGATGGCTGCATGTTGCCTGAGAATGTTTGCAACTCACCTACACACGGGTGAGTTTTTTGCCCGCCCACGCTCTATCACCCATCGACAAAAAGTCCAAGGACCATTCCCCAAAAAATTTTTGACGTGCATGTCTGATCCAATTAAACGAACGAAACGAAATTGCAGTTTGATTTGTTTCAAAAAAATCCGAAACGAGAGTCGAAAATATCGTCTCGTTTTGCAATTCATCAATAAATCTCGTTCCGTTTTCGTTGAAGGAAATAACGAAACGAAAAACGAGCGTCATTTTATTGCAGTAATTCGCCCAGTTGGAAACCAAATGAGCACTAATTTCGTTCCATTTCAAAAAATTGTTGGAAAAATCGACTGGGCACGGACAGGGAATCCGTATAATTTTTCGTTTTCTTTCAAGCGTTTTGCAGAAATGATTTCCTGATGGACATTTTTTGTGATTTTGGAATGGTTCGTTCTACCTACCGCAAATGCAGCACAAAAGCATGTGAAAGGAAATGGAACTTAAAATAGACTATGTCAACTAGCAAAAACGATAATATACATAATTTGCATGTTTATTATAAAAATGATGTGTGCGTCTTCAACGCATGCAACTTTTTATTAATCACTATATTGAGATTAGCTCTTTTGAGAATCGCTGTAATGAGAATCACTGTTTCAGCTGTTGTGCGTTTTGCTACGTTTGGGACGCGGCTTTTCATAGCTCGAAATATAAATGTACGACCACTCGTAGTAGACCAGATGAATTTTATTGATCATTTTCACATAACAAGAATATTTTTTACGTAAATACGCGAAAAAAGACAATTCAAACAACTTTAATTTCACCCGCGCATCTTTTACAACAGTTCACTGTCAAATTTCTTAAATTGCCCTGCGACGGATGACCGCGGCTAAGAAATTTAACAGGATTTCCTTTATCCAATGAGTCAAAGTCATTGTTGTAGTAATTACTGTAAAATTGATCCGAATCAATATCAATGATCTGAAAAAATTAAGCACATTGTCTACTATACTTCGCTTACTTTACATGTAGCAGTCGAAATTTCGGGAAACGCAGCCGAACTAGGGATCAGGAAATCAATTGCCTCTTAGAATGGTTGGAAAATACGGTCATGAAGGAACCTGCATCATGTTTAAAAAATTCTCCGAATAGATTCAATGAGCTTTCAGTTATTTTCAACAGTAGTACCGTCAGGACGCTACATTGATCGTTTTAATATGAATGAGTTTGAAATATTCGACATGAAGTTCTATTCTCCTGAAAAGTTCAGATCGTGAATATAAAACTGTCGTCATGAAAAGAAAAAGGGAAAATATCGGCTTGAAATGCACGGACGTCTCTTGCTTAAGGTTTTATTTAGACCTTTTGTATTCCTGGGCTCATTTGTAAGTAACTGTACTACACGTCCAATTCAACACCAATTTCTTGGATTGTATGCTTTTTTCCGGTATAGTCATACATGCACATAGAGAAGTAGGGGAGTGAACCCGCCTACCTGAGATCCTGAACACTCCCCTGACTCGAACAAATAAGAAATCATCAAACACTTCCCTAAACCTATCCCGATATACTTTTTGTGATGATTTTTACGCATATTTTATATGAAAAACGTGCCTGCGAAACATTTTTGTTTTATTGCTCGCCCACCCCCATCCCCTCGATAAAAAGTCTGAGGAAGATGAGATAAAAAGTCTCCTGGAAAATTCTTGCCGTGCACGACCGTATACAGTCCAATGAAAATTTCCCGCCTGGACTAAACTATTTTTTATATTAATCAGCTTTTACCCGAACGGCCAAGTTCTGAATGTCGGTGAAGCCAATCAATGGATCTTTCGACTTCTGATGATGGAATGCTTTTTGATCTTTGGCAGACACTGCATTCAATAACTTTGCATTCAATTCTTGACCAATATGAACCAACGCATCTGTTAAATCTAAAACATCGTGATACTGATTTATACGATGATATTTTCCCGCGTCTCTGATATCCAAAACGTCCCTGGCTTCGTTGAGCAATCTAAATTATGCAGGGAAATTATGCTATATTTACCGTTGAGTGTCAAAGCGAAGTAGGTTTGGCAGACGCAGATTTTCTAGCCAGGAAAATTCTAAAGACGCATAAAACTTGAAAAAATCATCATTGAGGAAACTCAATCACGCCCGAGGAGAAAATGCCTTTAATATGCTTCAAACCTCCTGTTGTTTAAACAGACTTCTGCTAAACTCTACTTTAAACAGACGAAAAAATGGAGAAGTAATTTGGCGATGTATTGCTGCAATCTATGAATCGATGAACTGGAGTTCTCGATTACAGCGTAGATTATAGATTTACGTTTTGATTACTCAGGTATAAATATCAAACATACCTGTGCATATCCATGGATTTTGATGTGAGTTGCTACCAGTGTTTTTAACCCAGAAGATGCTCTAATTGCAATTTTTGACAGGAGCGCAGTTACTACCAAAATATTTTGGCCGTTTAGGCTTTCTCTGCTTGTGTTTTCTTGGACAAAACGATTTGATATATATTTACTAACCTGACAAAATCCTAGTTTACCCTCTCCTCAGGCTGACTGACCATGCTATGGTATAATATTTAGGAACTTGAAAGATTCTTCTGTTAAGCTGTTGCTGTACGGGAGAACAGATTAGTGACTACAAAATTGGCAAACCAAACACAAAACTTCTCACGAAAAGGCTTCAAATAACTTCAAGCGAACCGTTCCTTGTTCTGCTAAGAGACTTCTGAGGACATTTTGAGCTTCTTGAAACTGTCTGATCAAGAAATACCGCCAGCTCACTAATTCATCGACCAAAATGCTGAAACAAAATATCAACAATTAACGAATATCAATCTTCGACCGCCTTTGATAATTTTGGATAGGGATGCCTATTTTCGGTAACGTCCACAACCAATAAAATTCCACAAAAAATGTAAAATCAATGATGTCCCTGTGCCGACGTTTCTGCCGATGCTCATGTACCTCCATAAATGGCATGTCAAACAAAGGAGGACTTTGAAAAAATTCCAAAAACTTTTTTCCGCATAGTATCACAACTGAGATCCTAAATTAAACATGATCTGCAATTAATGATCATTGTGAAAAGTGATCAAACTTAAGTTGAGGAGGCTAAAACTAGAAAAGTTTTGGAATTGATGTTTTAAAAAAATGCATGAATGGAGGATTAATTTGTTGTCACATCGAAGAAAGAGAACAAAATCACAGAATTCCTGATAAATTGGTCAGAAAATTTTCATGATAGTCAGTATAGGAAACGTACTGGTATTTATTTTGATCCCAAAATCGAGTTAATTAACGCTTCAAAATGTTGATGTTTGAGACGACAAAGTCCAAGTTGACCATCAAAATTTCCTCTCGAATATGGACTTGGTTTTTACGTAACTATTTTCATGAAAGTTATACTTTTTTGATGGCTATTTTACATGAAATTCCCTTTAACGGTTGTATCTCCAGTCTGTAGTGATAGTAAAATTACCTGTGCCTGAACGGCTGGCGTCAGACGAACCCACAGGGAGAGAAAATGCATCATCGTGTTCCTGATTTTGAGGGAAATTGATTATTTAACGCATGTTTAGCTGTCCCACACCCGCAAACTTTAAACTTTACGTCAGATGTTGGGGACCTTTGCTGGCGCCGATATTTTTATAGGATACGACGTTTGCCTATTTACCTTTCTCATTTAACAAGTGCAAACCTCTATCATCTTGTAGTGCAAACAACATGGGCATCCCTAATATAAAAAGACGTCATATAGTTTAGAAAAAACAAGGTCACAGAACTTTTATTGAGAAAACTTTGTTCGTCGTTCCTTCTCAACTTTCAAGATTGAATCAATATCTTCTCGTAGAATTAATCGCCTCAGACACCTTAAGTTCTAGTATGAAATAATTGATCAAACTGAAAAACTAAGCCGCTAAAAATTCGACTCCATTCTTTAGAACACATCATGACAATTCAAATTTTTCGCTAGACACTTTGATCTGATTCGGAAACTTTTTCATGCCTCCACTCCAAACGTGAGTAGTTTTCGAAATGCTTTCTCACCTACTGGCTAAAAACTTGCTTCTCCAAACGTCCGCTTGGATCGATGCTTTTTCCAAATGTTCTTTTTCCTCGTTCAATTCGGAAGTGTACTTCGTTATATCTTCCGCTAGGCGAACTTTGTCGTTTGTCAAACATTCCAACTTAATTTGCAAATCGTCGCCCATCGTTGCGATCAATAATTTTTTTAATTCGTCATTGATCTGGAAAAGCCAGACCGTTATTGAGAAAAACAGAGGACTCTAACCAAACTGTTCATTTGCAGATTCATTTGAAAACTATTCGAAAAACTTTCTGTTTCTTACGACCAATTACTTGATTGAAAAAATGTCTGTTTGAATACAAACTTGAGACTTGATTCGCAAGTATTTCTCAGAAAGCACAACAGAGCATTGTTTTGCCTCTTTTTATTCCACAACGTCATCGACTTGGAACAAATTTTTAAAATTACCTGAGTTTGCAGTTTCAGCTGATTAGCGTAACTTTCCCGATCAACACGTAAATTTTCGTAGTCATACAATAACCTTGTATATTTGTCCACCGAATCCTCATCTATCGGTTGCTTTATAAGTAACTCGTTTCTTGAACGTACTGCACTGTCTACGGTAGGGCACAGAGAGCCGACTTTCTGACCATTCTTTGCACAACTTGTCTGTGATGTCGTCGATTTATTTACTTCAGTATCAATACTCGAAGGTCCATTTGATAGAGGAGTTTTACTGTTCCGAAGTGGCAAAATTCGGTAAGGTATTTTAACAGTTTGAGATGTACGCGCCGCCAAGTGAACTAACGCAAAGTCTTTAATTTTCGGATTCAACGATTCGTTCGACGTTGTCATACCTGGAAAACAAATGATGCAACAACCGAAATACGATAAAGTGCAGCTTTGAACGAAACTATGCGAAAAATGACCTAGTTAATAGTCGTACAAATCTTAACTTAGTGTTCATTTGTAAAAGTGGAACAGAGAAATCGGCGCAAAAAATGGACGCACAATTACTTTATTACGTTAATTCACTTAACAGTTGAGAGGTTTTTGCCGCAAAAAAAATTGGAATGGCAAAAAAAGTTTTGAGCGTTTGTGCCGATTGGCACAAATTTTTTGACTGGTCTAACGCTAAATTTCCTTGATTCCTAATCATTTTAGGAATATAATATTAACTTTCATCTGTCTCAAATGCGAGCGAATTCTATTCGATTTGTATCACTGCAACAGACTTTGAGATTGTCAATAAATGGTGAAAGAGTAGAAATTGTTAACTTCCTCTGTTTATTCAGTGTGATTGGGAACCGAAATTTTATTTTTGATGTCAGATTCGAACAGAAAAATTGACATTGCTGGCACAATTTTTCAACCAAAAATTTACGCGACGCGACATTCGACTTAGCTCTTTTCAGGAGAAAGCAATTATAGACAAGACATCCTTAATTTAATCTTTACATCGTTGTTAGGAAGAAATTCGTAACCGAAAGGTAAAGAAAAACAAACTTCCTAACAAAGTCTATAAAAATATCTGTAAGTCCAAAAAAGCTTCCGCACGAAACGATTTGTCCAGGATAGAACGTAAGCAGCGACCGCAATTGCGCAAAAAATTGATTGAAGAAAAAGAGCGCAGGTAATGATAATTTAAGAATTCATTAGAACACTGGTAACATTTTCCCATTCACTAAGAAATCGAATTTTCCGAAAGTTTTTATATAGATCGGCAATGTTACACCTAAAATGATCCAAAATCTCACTTGGATAATGTTTAATGCTCGTAGTTTAATGAACAAGCTAAATGAATTTCATTTTCTGCTTCAAAATTATGGATATGATCTGATTTTTGTTGTTGAAACAGGGCTGTCTAATCAAATTCGAGACGGTTTACTGATAAATGATAAAAGACCAGATAGTCAGAGTTCCAAAAATGGCGGTGTTTGTATTGTTTTCAAGAAATGTTTGAAAATCTCCTCTGTCCCAATCTCTGCTAACTTTTACCTTAATTTGTTGCTGTTGATCTCATTTGCAAATCAAATGTTATTATAGGTTTATAGTCGTCTATAGGCCCCCTTCTGCAGATATTGAACATATCAAGAAAATCTGTACAAATATTGAATTTTTATCAGTTAATCATTCCTGTATACTCTTGAGCAGTGTTTTTTTGCGACACACATATTGGCAGTGTCACTAATGGCAGTTTGACTCCATTAGCGCAAAAAATTTTATTAGTGCACAGCAGTTTCTTTCTTTTTACATTAGTGGTCAAGTTATTAATGATTGCATTAGGCATTATTGAGGCGCTAATGATCAAAATTTTTCATTTGCGCAGCCGATGTTTTATTAGTGCCGACCTAAAAAACAGTGCTCTCAGGTGGCTTTAATTTGCCACAACTTCTTAAATGTGAATATGAGGAAATGTCAAATGTGACAAAAACTATGCATGACTCACTCTCAGGATCAAGCCTTGAAAATCATGTTGCCAAACCAACTCGAAATAATAATTTTCTTGTTACGATCATACATGCACATAGGGGGGAAGGGGGGTGAACCCCCCATACTTGAGACCCAGGCCACCCCCCTGCCAAAAAAATCGTCAAACACCCCTACCTGAACTTTTTCCTAAACAGCTTTTTTCATGATTTTTGTGCATATTTTGTATGAAAAACAGGCTTACAAAACTTTTTTTGTTTTTTTTTGCTCACCCACCCCCCCCCTACCCACAGGGGAAAAAGTCCATGCAACCTCCCCTTGGAAAATTCTTGCCGTGCATGTCTGATTGGGACCCTACTTTTTTCAAAGGTATCGAGTTTCAGAATAGCGATTCTCCCAGGATAACAATAATTCGGGAAGTTTATGATACGCTGTGAAACAAATTTTTGTACTTTGTCAACCGTTAGGTAATGAGATTTAATTGGAATTCTGATAACCCTTCAGCCACTAGATTCAGATTACATTATCCTTTAGATACATAGAACTTATGTAGATTAGGAATAAAACAGGAACTAAAACCCTCCTTGGGGTGCATAGTTAGTACACTGCTCAAAATGATAATATAAGTCTTAATCATTCTAACTTGTACACGAACAGCAGCTAAATGAGCTTTTCTGAGTAAAAACGTGTTTTGAAAAAATCTTTCCTATCCGAGAAAAAATTATGGAGCTTCACAGTCCACACAATGTGCATTGGAACACACAAATTTCACAATTGTGTGAATCACCTGTTTTTCTTCACTCAGCACTTCTTTGTCCCAAGAATGGCAAAAACAGCCACTCTCGACACAAAAAGGCCATCAAACAGTAGAAACATAATTACTTAAAAAAAATAGACGGCTACTGAAACGAAAAAATGTGGCAAAAGAAATTAAATCGTCGAATACTGATGAAAATTTATTTTCGGGAAAAATGTTGACCTCAGGCATCTTAGAACCTAAAAAAATGTTGTTGAAATATTTTAAAATCAATTTCATAGAATTTTTTATTATCATATCTGCTTTATAATGTTATATGTTTACAGCTTCTGGTTAGCTTGGGCAAAGACAAGAGTTCTTGCTGGTCAATCTCTACTTTTTGGTCGTTGCCTGATTTCTGAATTTTAAGTTCAAAATCGATTTGAGTTCTGTTATTTCAACCAATTTTATCAAAAGTGGTTGAGTTCTAGTCGGTGTTTTGGTATTCTTGTTTGTCGGCAGTGATTGAAAATATCAATACATTGCTCAGGTCTCTGTGAGGTATACACATTTCTACTATTCTATGTAGCAATAATTGAATTTCACTCTGAAAATCTGGTGCATTGTGGAAAAAAGACTTGCAAAACCTGGGAATTTACACTCACTCCCTGGCGTTCTATTGAAGTGTGTGCAGACGTTGCATTATGTTGTAGTGTGTTTTTCCCTGATTTTGTCGTTTTTGTCAAAAAGCGCATGAGGCCCGCAGGTAGCAAGTGGAGTGAGCAACGCGGACCCACAACAGTCGTCTTACTGTAGCACACGTCAGTACGCATGCGCTTGGCTCTCTATTATTATTTGTTCTTTTATTATTGTCATATAATTTTTACTAAATGTGTGCCCTGCTGGCCACCATTCCATTATTCAGCCCCTCCCTGCACGCAACTGTCTACTTTTCTCGTCCCAGTGCATGGGAGTGGATTGTTTATTTTCTTTTCTCGTTCCTCCTCGCTTGTACATAAGTATATGTTTTTCTTTTGATTGCGTAACATTAAAAGGTAGAAAACTCACTTCTCTCAGTTTTATGCAATTAGGGAGTCAATTAAGGAAAGCACCTCTTCCTTAATTGGTGGGATATTAGTGTTGGGTTTAAGTACAAGTAATTAAGTTGATCGGGTAAACGTGGGTGTGGGAAACACGTACATTAAGGACGAATCCTGGAATCCCAATCCTGCCTGTGACGCATCAGGGCCGGACTTATTTTAAAATACAACACTGGTGACTGCTTGGATTGTATGCTTCCTTTCCTCGCCCTTGCGTTGCATCGGACTATGCCAGCAAGCTTCAAAATTCGACCACCACGTAGCTGCACCCAAGGTTACAAGAAAGGTTATTATACCCTCTGGAAAAAAATGCCGAAAGTAAGCCATATACTGCCGGACTTCACACGCCTCCCATCGTGATCCAGTTCTCCCAATGCCGGCACAACCACGCACCCCGCTTTGAGTTTTGATCAGATGTTATTGCCGCGACTGACAAACATTGCACAATCATCAGCGGTACCCATGGTGAGCCTCCTGCCCCATAATCCACCCTTGTTTACTTTTAGTACCTCTGCCTTGGACGGGACCGCACAACTGCAAGCAACGCTCATTTCTGCAACCACGGCGATAGCCAATTCACACGCGCCGCCATCTCTGAATCAAAACCCTCTCATTGCCCCCATCATTTGCCCCAACGCACCCGCTGTATCACAAATACCGCTGCCAAGCACCACCGCCCAAATTAGCAATGATCAAACCATCGCCAGAACCGACTCTTCTGATTCCTTCATCAATATTGACCCACCGCAGGCCCGAGCCACCACCCGCGCTTGGACAAACAACTACCGCAGCAGCCTAGCAATTGCAAACGCCAACGAAGTTCATAATTTTTGAATCGAAGCACAGGACGCGTTGAACCAGCTCAGCACCGCCCCCGCATGCATAACCAACAATGTTCCCATGGTACAAACGATTGATCAAATTATCGGCGCCGTTTCTGATCAATTTCAGGCCCAACAATTACGTGTTCAACGCGAAATTCAAGAACAAACTAAGGCTACAAACGCGCGCTTGGCGACCCTCACAGAACAAATGCAACAATTACTTTTGACGACCGCCACTGCAACCAATGCACGTAATCTACCCACATCAGGACCACCGCCGGTGTCTTCATGGTTTCACAGCGAGTAAACGCGAGATATTTACATCCCAAATGAAACTCTCCGTGAAACTGAACCGGCTCAGGTCTTTAGTCGGCTGCCGATCCAGGTAAAACCTAAAGCGCCATCCACGGATACCCTATATAATAATGAATTTTCCCGTACCGCACGCGGTGAAGAAGAATGACCTTGTTCCGCGCCTCAAAAACGCCTCCCGTTCGCGGCAAACCCCTTTGGCTTCTCAGATTACCCGCCCAATGAGTATTATGATCACCCGCAACCAGGGTATGAAATGCCATCTTACTGGGAAGGAGATAACTGCATCAAAACAATTGTCGACAATTTGCACCCGTTGATTATTGACGGCGCTGCAACAAATAAACGCCTATTACGCTTCTTCATTCGTCTGGAAAACGAGTTTGGGTATGATGCCTCCAACCATGTGAAGATGAGCGCACACTGCTGACTCACCCGCGATACGCCAAGCGACATGATCCAAGATATGACACGCTACGAAGACGCTAAAAATTTCCTCATGTTCCAATTAGCCCCGGATTGCAATCAAATGACCCTCAAACGTGAGCTCGCATCAATCACCCCTGAAGTCCGAGAGGAACCCGCCCTGTTTTTGAGTAAGGCGATGACTTATGTACAATTATTCTATTAGCATGAAGACCAAACCTTTCGGCGCAAACAAGTAATTGACACCTTTTTGACAAAAATGCCGTTTTCTATCAATTAACAATCGGCGAACAAGTGAAAAGTTTTACGAATGTCCAACAATTGGCCAATGCCATAGCTAAAGCCCCTAGTGTCCTCAATGCAATGAAAGCCGAAATCGGAACTGCGGAGCGACCCATCCTCGTAAACTAAGCTGACCTGGAAGCGCAACCCCCGAGGTCTCCGCAGCCTTTTGAACGCCATTTTGAATGCCGCCGTAGTATGGATCGCTCACAGAATCACTAGCCTGACCGCTCCCTTTCAACCGACTGCGGCCCTCAAAATTCGGTGCTGCCACCCACTAAGTTCGTCTCTTTCCAACTGAAGCCGCTAGAACAGCCTCTGCAACCACCACTGCTCACAGAGCTGCTTCTAGAACAACTAGTTCAATGATATGATCGCGACTATGAAGAACGTAAATCCCCCCAACGCCCGGAGGAAACTTTACCCAGTAATCGGCAACAAAGCCCTCGCCATCAATCTCAACCCGGAGAGACATACACCAATTGTTTCGACCGCTCAGCCAGCCGAGATCGCTCTCGCACCACGCAACCCACAGGTCTTTGGTGGGACACCCACAAATCCTGCACCTACAACACGGAATATTGCATCTGGCTCAAGCGACAAAATGCTCAGCAAACAACGCGGCAAGAGTTCAATGGTCCAACCTACGCTGCCCACTCAGGGCAAACCAACTTTCGGATCAATTCCAAGGATATCTGTGGCCAATGCGATTGGAGACCCCATCCCGGAGCACCACCCCAGAGAGGTTCAAACCATCCCCATGGCACGTGAAATTATTTTAACAAAGGTAACCCTATACAATGCCCAAATGAATTTGTTCAGAACACCTACGCCATCTACCCAAATCAGCAATTCCCAGCACCATGGGAACAACACATCCACTACAACGCCGTGCCGGCCCCATATGTTACAACCCCTACAGATTCCTGGCGCGCTAGTTCTCAATCCTCTGAGCTACAACTAGCCCTACCGGTGTTACCACCATGCACGACCGTATCAATCACTGCCCTCGATATGCGCGCTATCAATCAATCAACTTCTGCTGCCAATATGGTCATCCTCTCGAAGGAAATAGCGTCTGCCGCACTGATTGTGAGCCCCCGGATAGTCTGTTGGAATGCAACCAGCCGCGCTTTTCAAGACCCTTGCCACATCCCCTCATCCATCTGCCAAATCGATAATCTTACGCCATCCTCAAAGACTTTTGTTCGCAAATACGCCTCTCTGAGAGCTCTCCAAATTTCGATTAAACTCGGAGCCGTTAAAGCACAGGCCCTTATCGACACGGGTGTCTAATGCTCCGTATTTTCATCAGGATTAGTCAAACGCCAAACCCCCCCCCCAACTGGTCGGACCTCTTACAGGTATATATGTGTTTGATCCTGTATTGTCTGTTGACGAATTTGATGAAAAGTAACATTTTTCTCAGTCATTTTACCAAAATTTTTTTGCCATCTTTATAAAAATTTCGACTTTCATGTGATTAAAACATTCTGGATGTAGAAATTTTTGCCGATTGAAAGATCAAAATTCTTAGTCGCTTGCCTAGTTTTTGAATTTTAGTTTCTTCGATTGAAAATTCATCAAATTCACTGAGAAATCAAACCTTCTGTCAGGGAAATGGAAGGTGAACTGCGAAGATCCATTTTCCAGCGTCCTAGAATAGTGAAATCCAGAAAAAATCTCCGGCGCTCCGCGCCGAACACATTACTCTAGTTTAGTAATATTAATCTTTTCATTTTCTCCCCAAAACTAAGAAAATAGGGTTTTAAATGTCTAAAAATGACGCGGATCGAATGAAATACAAGAAAACTAGTTTGCGATAGTTTTTTCGATAAATTTAAGCAAATTTATTGATTTTAGAATAAGCAACCAAAAATTTATCTGTGCAACCAAAAATTTCCTCTAGGTTGCACATTGAAAACTGGCCTGCGCAAAAAAACCCTGCTCGGCGCAATACCAGAAACTTGAATTCGAATATACCCAACCCAACCAGTGTTGCCAAGTAGTCGCCTTCAAAAACCCCAATTTTTCCGTCAAAAAACCTCAAAAAAATCTCAATCGTTCAAAAAAATCCTAGAATGAGTAAAGAGTAAGAAGAGTAGAAATTTTGAAAACTAATTCCATGAAGCTTTTGAATTTATTTCACGTTAAGAAAGGCATAGTCGCTTCAAAAAGTTCAGAGACTTGACGTATTGATCTTTCTCAAAAAATGTCAAGGAAAAAATGCAAATCTTCATTAAATATCAGGATAAAATATTGAAGATTACCAATTGAAACAAACATAAGATAATACGTTTAAGATGATGGAAACTATTATATACATAAAATGATAAGTGAAGGTAGACATGCTAAAAGTCGCGCCTGAGCTAATTAATATATAATAATGATTATTGAAGTTATAACCGGCGCGAAGCGCCGGAAAATTTCGAGGTTATGACCTTTTAAAATGCACCAAAATGCATCTTTTCTGTATTAGATCCCCAAAATTTTCGTCCCCAAATGGGGAAAGAGCCGAAAATTTTTTACCTTTTCTGAATTTTTTTCCAAAAAAGAACGATTTTTGGGGAAAACAATGCCCGCTCCAATAGAATAATAGTGAATATGATAAAAATGCAAATTAAATGTGTAATTTAACGTTAAATTTGAACGAATTTATAGTTTTTTACAAGACATTTTAAAATCTTGAAATAAGAAAAATAATTGATTTTACAGGTTCAGAATCAATGACTGACACATTATAGAAGAATATATGTGATCAAAGACAGGACTCAAAAAATTCTGCACCAGTGCAGAAATCACCGAAAAAAATTTTGCACGAAGCCTAAAAAGTCTGCACTGTGCAGAAAAAACACTGTCCATACTTATAATAAGCCTGCTTTGTTGAAAGCTAAAAGGTAGACTTCAATCCCAACGTGAATTCTCGGTTGAGTTTGATGATAATGATCAAGAGAGGGTCAGGGTTGGAAAAGATAGGTTTTGAGTTTCTTGGATTTTAATCACCAAATTTTGGATTTTTTGGTTTACCTTTACAAAAACAAAAAAGAAAAAGAAGAAAAAAAGTTTACAAATTGTTTTTATTTATTTTGTTATAAACTTGGATTATAAAACTTTTAAATGATTTATTAAACTTGAGAGCGTACATATTAGGCCATTTCAAACTTGTTTCTGCTCAAAAAGTTGCACTTTTTGAAAACTAAATTTTTAGTGGCTCATCGACAGAAATAGCCATAACTTTTTCGTGTTATTTAAAAAAAGAATTTTAAGTGCATTTGATTAAATCTTATGTATCTAATCATGTTTCAAATAATTCCTATGGCGCTTACAAAGTTTAGTGCTGGAACTTTTATACACTATATAGAATATACACATACAGGTAAATTGTGCCTAAACTAAAGCCTAAGCCTAAGCCCAATGGTAAGCCAAATTCTGATTGCCCAAGCAACGATCAGTTGAATGAAGGTCTCACTAGTCGATAAGTAGAAGTTGTGACTACCTGGCCTGGCACTAAAGTTTATTATTGCCATCCCTACTAGTGTCTTGAAATGAGTACAAAATAAAACTCGCATCACATTAAACTAAAAGACCCACGATAAACCCAAGAGACCCCAGCAAAAAGCCCACAAAATCCGAAAGTCCAAATTTTGAAAAACTGTTTATTCTATCTCTAAAAGAATATGCAGTGTGCACACCGCGCCAAACATGTTAACAGAGTATTTTTACATCAAACCAGCATGTTTTTCCCAAAACGTTTATTTTGGGAAAAAAATTGGAAAAAAGGGAAAAAATTTTAACACTATTAGCCAAATGGGGAAAAAGTCTTTATCTAACTTCCCCTAGATTAGCATTTTAAACTTGAAAGTACTTTAATGGGGTAAAATAAATACTTTCGGCCGCTTCGCGGCAGTATATAAAATACCAAATAAATTAGCACATATTCTTATGTACTTACTACTTAGCCGCCATTCATCAAATTTTAATGTTTTTCAGTGCTTCTATACATTGAATTCATACAGTTTTATTATCACTTTGGCGAAACATTTTTAGAGTCTTTCTTCCCCACTTATGAAATGAAATGAAAAATATTTATTGCTGTTACACAAAACAAAACGAAAGAAAAATGCAAAGTGAAATACATTATATAAAGTCATATAAAGAATAAGATTAGTAAATCGACTCGCAAGAAACGTAAATATTTTAAGAAATAGATAAATCATGCAGCAATAGGGTGCAAAGGTTACATGAAAAGTAACAACTTACATGCACCCCCCAATTCGATTATCAAAGTTTAGAAGTTTAATTTTTTCTTTGAAAGTGTGCAAACTAAGAGAATTAACCATATCAAAAGATAAAGAGTTCCAGACAGATAATATAACGGTTAAAAAATCAAATTGGCAAGCAGTAGTATGAACTGACTTTATTGTCAATCTTAGATCATGATTACGACGTGTATTGTTGTTGTTTATACAGAAAAGTCATTAGGATTTAGAATTGTTTTTTTTTTATTATGTTGTACATGGTACAGAGGGCAGATTCAAAACATGGTTTTTGGCACAAAAAAATTTCGAATGGCACAAAAAATGTTGAGCGTTTGTGCCAACTGGCACAAATTTTTTGACTCGTCGAATGCCGAATTTCCTTGATTTTTAGTCATTTTAGGGGCTGAAAACGCAAAATTTTCCCGTCGCTCCGCGCCGAGTCAATTACTGAAGTGTATTATTAGTCAAGTGTTAGGTATCTGAAAGAGTTGTATTCGAATAGTAGATTTGTATGATCGCAACAAACGTTGAGATTGTCAATGATTGAGAAATGAATTAGTTAACTTCCACTGTTCATTCAGTGTGATTGGAAACCGAAATTTTTACTTTCGGTGTTTGATTCGAACAGAAAAATTCACCTTGTTGGCACAATTTTTCAACGAAAAATTTACGCGACGTGACTTCCGTTCTAGTTTTATCAGGAAAAATCATTATGGACATCCTTAATTTATTTACATCGGTGTTTAGAAGAAATCCATAGCCGAAAATTAAAGAAAAATATAAAATGCCTAAAAAATTGTATAAAAATATCTGAATTCCCGCAGCATCTGATTTCTCTCCGAATCGTATAAACTGCTTTTTTCATCAGTCTCTTCTTATCACCCTGACGTGCTTAAGATAAAATAGAGTTGGCACGATTTTTTATGCCAATGTGCGGCAAAAGCTTAACCTTTAGTTATGTTTTTATCAAACTTTTGGCATAAAACTTTTTAAAAGTTTTCAGTATGTTTTTAGGCAGGAAGAAATTTTTTGTGCCATTGGCACATATTTTTTTGGCCCTTTGGGCCAATTGGCACAAATGTCCGTGCACAAAAAAAAACGCTAGTCGACGGGTGGGCAGCAAATAAATGTATGCCGCGGCCGATACACTATATCTTGCCGCATCGTCGGGAGCATTCCTCCAGTTACAACCTTTGCTCTTGATATCTCTGCTACATGTGTTATCGTATCAACATGCCTCAAAACTATCTTGAATAACGCAAAATTCATGATCTATGCGACGAGTGTTGATTTTAGTCCACTAAAATGCAAGTGTATACGTGTATCAGATTCATAGAACGCATTCTGACTTTACTGTATTGATGGCGGAACATCCCATTACTAAGCATTAAGGGCGAAGTGTTAGCCCTCTTTTGATTGGCCGGAATTACCGCCCCCAGACGGTTTTTCGCCTTCATTAATTTTTCCTTTAAAATTTTCCTTAGGCTTAGGCTTAGGGTACAGCAGCTGCGCCCGAAGGGCTGTTGAGGCTCTTCCAAATGAAGTTGTTAGTTATATATATAATGCATTTTCGACACTCAAAAATTTTGACTAATCAACAAGGGGGCGGTAGTTCCGGCCAATCAAAAGAGGGCTAACACTTCGCCCTTAATGCTTAGTCATTATTTTGGGTCAAAACCAGCCAGCGGTTTTTTTTGTGCACGGACATTTGTGCCAATTGGCACAAGAGGCCAAAATATTTGTGCCAATGGCACGGAAAACTTTTTTCTACTAGTAACATACTGAAAATTGCGGTAACGTTTTAGGCTAAAAGTTTGATAAAAATATACCTAAATGAACTTCTTGCACGCATCAATTACTAGAATGTACTAATCTTTGGACTAAAGGAATTGATAATAAGCAAACTATCGATGTTGCATATATTGACTTTTCAAAAGCCTTCAACTCGGTGTCTCATAGTAAGTTGCTCGTTAAACTTGATGCCTATGGTATAAGAGGTACCACACTGAGGTGGCTTCCAGCTTTCTTGGCAGGTAGAACCCAATGCTTCAAGCTGAACGACTCCATATCAAAGATCAAATCTGTAATCAGTGGTGTCCCTCAAGGCAGTGTCCTTGGACCTACATTATTTCAAATTTTTATTAATGATATTACTGATTATAGGTCTAATAGCAAGGTATTCCTTTTTGCTGACGATGTAAAGATTTTCAATCTGGCTTTTGAAAAAGTAGTACTTCAGCTCGATTTACTTCACTTAAGCAATTGGGCTGATTTGTGGCAGCTACCTATTTCTAGTGAAAAATGTTCGATACTTCGCATTGGATAAAACAACCCAAAAAATCCTTACTATCTGAATGGGGTTTCTGTTCCTGACTCGGAATCTGCTATTAAAGATCTTGGGTTCTTCGTTTCCGACAACCTATCTTCTGGTGCCTATTGTAACTTTATAGTGAATAAAGCTATGCGAGTGTGTGGCTTGATTAAAAGAAGCTTTTTTCAAAAGATACATTTCCCTTAGCAAAAGCATTCACCACATACGTACGTCCTATTCTAGAAGACAGTACAGTAGTTTGGAATCCATATCTCATTAAAGATATTGTGGCAGTTGAAAAAGTTCAGAGGCAATTCACTTAATAGGTTAGTACTGACAAATCGCTATCTTATGATCAAATATTAACTGATATGAATCTTATCAGATTAGAGACTAGACGCATTCATTTCGATCTAATTATGGCTTACTCTATCATCCGAAAATCTACTCTACCAGTCGAAAATTATTTTTCCTTCTGTACAGATCCTACTAGAGCCAGAAACTCATTCAAACTCAACATAGGAAATTCTCATCTTGACGTTGACAAATATAGCTTTGCTAAACAAGTCGTTCACACATGGAACACATTACCCGAACACGTTGTAAAAGCGACTTCAGTAGAATCTTTTCCATGGAAACTCAAAGATATCGATTTTTCTAAATTTATACGAGGACATTAATATAATATGATTTTTTTTCATCTCTGTGTTGATTTTTCTTCTTCATTCATCGGGGCGCGTGTAAGTGTACTTCTGTACCTGCATGTCTTTATATGCAAATTAATTTGTATTGTCTTTCACTCACTCACTGTATTGCTTGATCTTTCAATATGCTAACAGTTTCACATTGTTCTTTATTTCGTACTGCATTAATAACCAATAATCTCGATGTTTGTTATATTTCTTTTTCCAGACTAACATCTGTTTTGTGTTTTTTTATCTACGTTCAAAAAATAAATTTTTTTTCTCTCCTTCTAAAGCTACGTTTAAATTTGATGCATTAATTTTTTTTAGAAATCCTGCCCAACCTATTTTTCAGATAACCACGTCAATGAGATAAGAAAAAACTGTGCGAGAAAATAGTTCACGACGCCTCAAAAAGAAATAGAACGCTGAGAAAATATAAATACTCTAGAATTGTTCAGGAAGTTCGTACTGATTCAATTTTCGACTACGAATATCTATAATGTTAAGACTAGCGAAAATAAAGTCGGAAATTGTGCAAATTTCCGACTTTATTTTCGCTTTTCCGACTTTATTTTCGCAGAAACGGGGAAAAGGAAAGGAGAGCATGAAGAGGCAGAATTTTGAGAACATAATGTTTTTCTTCCCAAGGGGCGATTTTTTGATTAATCACATATACATAAGTCATTATTTCATCTCCCAATTATATTTACCAATTATTCCAATTATTTATTTCATCTCCCAATTATATTTTATTCATCTCCCAATTATATTAATGTGCTGATGTCCTTTCCTAAAAATCGCTAAATGACACAGAAGTTGCATACTTTCCCATTATCATTTTCTCAGTAAATGTGTCAAAAAGAGCAGTGAGTAATTCCTCAGAATCACACATTCTGCAATTTTTCTCGAATTAGTATAGCCTACTGGGGAGAGGATGAAGTCTACCAAAATTTTTTGGTATAGTGAGCTGTTTTTATGAGGGTAGTTAATGAACTTTCAAATCTAAGACGGGGGTAATACCCCCCAAACCCCCCCCCCCATGGGGTGCTCTGGTCTTGGTATTTGACAAAAATGGAGACTTTTTCGATTTTTTTACAAAATTTTTCTACAGTCTTTGCAAATTTTTGAATTTTGTTAACATATTTTTTGCATTCGGCAAATTATTGAAATACTAGCAGTTTGGGACAGTGACAGATATTTCTGGTCAAATAATCCAAGATTTTGGTTGCTACTCTCTTTAAACAAAAAAATCAAGTGGCATGTTTTCAATAGGACTTTAAAATTTTGTCCAACTAAAAAAAAGGCTGTTTGCAAATTCTGTTGTTTTGCCAAAATTTATGAAATATCGTTGACTTAAAGCTGATGTTTCTAGTTTGTTAGAAGGTCGAAAACATCCGCACATTGTTCATGCATTTACATCATTAGATCAGAAAAAATCAAATTTCAATACATGAAATCAGCCTTGGAAAAATTAATTTCCAACATTCTAAAGTATTGGGATCCAAAAATTTTTTCGATGCTTCGCAAGGGAAGGGAAAATTATCAGTTGGCGGGGATTTTTTTTATTGAAAAATTGTCGATTTTTGGGTTTACTGGTTTTTTAAAAAAAAAATTCCTTTTTTTCTATTTTGTTCTCAAGATCATACACGTAACAGAGCCCCGAGGTCTTGGGGGTCAAACAACCTTTTTTGGGCCGGGGGTCAGTAATTCCCAAAATTTTGGAAGGAGGGGTCTCTTAAGGAAAAAAATTCGATTTTTTCCCGAAAAAAGTCTGAAAAATAGTTCAAAAAACACTAATTTTTTTCTCAAGAGACCGAAAAAATGTACTAATGGCGCAAAGTGCCAAGAGAGTTCACATTTTTCATCATTTTTTTGTTCAAAAAATGACATTTTTCATCAAAAAATTGGTATTTTTTAGTATTTTCCGACCAAAAGTATGGGGGTCCCCACGACTACCATAGAGCTAGCCATTGGATTGGAAAATCCTGGGGGCGGTTGCCCAATGGCTAGCCATATGGTCGACGATTTCTGGGGGGGGGGGTTCCCATAGCACTCCCCCCAATTACATGTATGGTAAAAATGAAAAGATCGAAGTTGGACCCAATAAGAAAATTTGGTTTCGAAAATTAGCATAAATTATCATTTTTTATCAAGCCCTTCATATTGAATCTAATAACTTTCGATGTACTCGCACAACAATTATGATACTGTTGAAGCATCATGACACCCTGGCCCTTAGTATTCTTCTAAAAAATCAGGGTGTTAGCTACTTTTGTCTTGGAGCTATAGATAGCTCAAGTTTGATCCAAATTCTCCGCAACAAGTTTTGCATGGCACTTTCAATCCAAATAATGCGGAGACTGTAATTTTCCGCCTGATTGGCATAGTGTGTTCAGAATCGGAAGTTGTGCTTGCACAAATAATTTCAAACCAATTGATATGTTGGTTATTGTGCAAGCACTTGTCAAAGTTGACCAGATTTTTGCGTGTGGAGTTCTTCTAACCAGGTATGGGCCTACAAAAAGTGCCCTAGCTGCTTGAATACTTGATAAATAGAGCTGAAATTTGGCCTAAGATCCTAGCACATGAATATGTACAGTCGCAAAAATTTTGAACCAAATCTGACATGGTTGAGCGTGGAATCCTCGGACACGTTATGAGAATGACCAGACATGCACGGCAAGAATTTTCCAGGGGGAGGGTCCATGGACTTTTCCCAAGGAGGTAGGGGGGTGGGTGAGCAAAAAAACGACAAAAAGTTTTGCAAGCATGTTTTTCATACAAAATGTGCACAAAAATCATCAAAAAAGCTGTCTTTGGAAAATTTCACGGGGGGTGTTTTCCGATTTTTTTGATCAGGGGGGGTGGCCAGGGTCTCAGGTATGGGGGTTTACCCTCCCTACCACCTAGGGATCGGCCGAGGGCTCGGCCTCGGCCTCGGCCGAGGATTGGTACCCTCGGCCACCCTCGGCCTCGGCCGAGGGTGTCGATCAAAAATGGCCGAGGCCGAGGATTATTTGCAACTCTAAAGCAAGTAGGATATTTTTGATTTAAAATGTTTACTGCATCAAAGCACTGTTTTTTCCACATTTGCACTATAATGTGAAAAAAAATCTGGAATGTGGAAAAAATTTTTGAGGTCTTTCCACAAATGTGGAAGAAAAATTTGGGGTTTTCATATTAAAAAGATGCATTTTGGTGCATTTTAGGAGGTCCAAATCCCTAAATTTTCCGGCGCTTCGCGCCGGTTATAGCTTTAATAATCATCATTATTCATTAAGTAGCTCAGGCGCGGCTTTTATCATGTCTACTTTCATTTATCACTTAATCTATAATAGTTTTCATCATCTTAAACGTAGTATCTCATGTTTTAATTGGTTATCTTCAACATTTTATCATAATATTTAATGAAGATTCGCATTTTTTCTTTTTGAGAAAGATGAATACACGTCAAGTCTAGGATTTATGATGCGATTATTTCGTTGCTAACGTAAAATCAATTCAAAAGCTTCTTGGAAATATCTTTCGGAAAGTTATACTTTTCTTACTCATATATTTTCGACCAAGTTCATGAGAGTTTACAAATAAATTACAGATTTTAAAATTTTTCAAGTAAAATTCTAGAAATTACGACTCTTGAACACTAAATTGGAATCTAATTTTTGAAATAATGTTCGGAAAAATGATTTTCCAGCATCCCAGAATGTCAATATACCCAAAAAAATTTCCGGCGCTTTGCGCCGGAAAGTACCATCTTTTTTGGGCTTTCACTTGTCATCATAGAGGACTTGACCATTGATTTCTTGTGTAATTCAAGTCAATTATGCTCTTGGATAGTTTGCTAGAAAAATTGTTCAACAACGCTTGTAGATTAGGCTTTTAGGTCGAACATTTCAATTTTTTCTCCAATTTTAATGAATTAACTTCTCTAAATACACCGGAAGGCTTGAAAAAGCTCAAAAACAGTGCGATAAAGCGTCTGTGAGCATTTTTAAGCCAAAAAACGGATTTTAAGACGAAAAAAAATTTTTTCCACATGTGGAAAAAAAATTTGACCCCTTTCCACATTTGTGGAAAAAAGTTCGTGGAAAAAAACAGTGCATCAAAGTGACGGGTTGACTCCATAAATTCTACAAAATTTGCATAGAAGACATCTTTGCGTTAATTTACCTATTTAGTGTTACACTTTTACAATAAATTTTTTACAATAAATTTTTTTATGTTTCGAATTACTTGATGAAGATCATAAAGGCAAGAGTAAAGAAGTCTCTTATTAGTATTACCAGTGACCAGTGTATTAATATAATATCATGTTAAAAAAATCCTCGGCCTCGGCCTCGGCCTCGGCCTCGGCCGAGCCGAGGATTTCAAAAATCCTCGGCTCGGCCGAGGCCGAGGCTTTTTATTTTACCCTCGGCCGATCCCTACTACCACCCCCCTTAAGTGCATGTATGAGAATGACCCTTTTTTAAATGAGAAGCGAATTCAAGAAAAAGCTCCAAGCTTTTCTTGTTTATTTCAAGGCTTTTATCGTTCGCTTCTATCTGCACTGTGCAGAAATTATCAAATTGTGTGCTGAACAAGTTTTTCCTGGTCCAGACGAATATGAATAAATATAAATTTGTTATCCTTTGAGTTTTAATTTTCGGTCGAAAAATGATGGTTATTGTAAATAAGTGAAAGAAAATATTGCTAGATCACTATACTTTCGAAAAAAGTGTCGACTTTTACCCACATTGTTAAAGATGAGACACAGCAGATTCGTGAAAATAATTAGGGATAGGATAGATTTTTTAACTGCACCTTTTCGTCAATGTGAGCAGTAGAAACACCCATAAACATTTCGTTTTGTTCTACGCGGCCAAAAAAAAATGTGCACTGTACGGAAAAAACCTGGTCAAGCACAGTATTTTTATCGATAATGCCACAATCAGATAAGTGAGCTCAGCAGCTATAAATGTAGAGAAAAAGATGCTAATCGTTATGATTGATAATCCAGTGGGCATTGCAAAATTTTAGATTTCAACTTGCTAAAAAGCCAAAAAAATGCACCTTTTCATCGACTCTCTCAGTAGAAGAAATACCGAAAGCTTCAAAAGCTTTCGATCAAAAATTTCTGCATGTGACCTGTTTTTTGCAGACAAATACAAGTTAACATTTACAGTACTACTGGAAATCGTTTGGAAAGTGATACATTTGAAAAATTACTGTTCCTCAAGTAGGCTACTACTGGTTTGAAAATTTTGGAAAAGTCAATGTGAACCCAGGTGGATATAGTTCTCATTATGACCGGATATCGAATTTTCGACAGCATCGGATTGAGATCCAGAATATAGAGAGTACATCAGCATATGTGGATGTCCGTCCTCTCTAGAATGCATTCCTAACTGGTAATTTACTCAATTCCTCCTGAGTTGAGGAAAACTTGATCGAAATAAGCTGAATCTGGGGTACCTTTCACATCATTTTACTTCACTTTTAGATCACAATTATTTGTCTAAATTAAACACAGCCTTGAATTTTGTAGGAAAAAATACGTAATCTACGCTCACCACTAAGTTTCTAGACGCTATCCCCTTTCTGGTCTACGGAGCTTTAGGCCAGCGGCAGACTTCGCCCTGTGTTAGAATCGAAACACAAAATCCACAAAAAAGTTGATTTCTTAAATATACTTTCGAAGAAACGCTGAATATTAATGGCCAGAGATGGAATACCTGATACGTACAAGAAAGTGAAATGTTGATTGAGGAATGATAATTATACGCTTGAAAGTATTGCGATTACAGTGTTTTTTGTACTCGGTCCATTTGTACTGGTACAAACGACCTCTCAAAAACCGTTTTACTCCAATGCACACACATAAAACAGTTGATCACTAAGCACAGGAATCGCGCAATAGAATACTCCACAAAAATCTTTCATTATTATGCCATAGCTGCTAGTTTGTCGTTATCGGGATGTGGAAAATTCGTCCCCCACAATCCGTCCTCCACATTCCGTCCCCCACATTCCGTCTCTCACATTCCGTCCCCATCACAATCCGTACCCTACACAATCCGTCCCCCACATTCCGTCCCCCACAATCCGTCCCCCCACAATCCGTCCCCCACAATCCGTCCCCCACATTCCGTCCCCCACAATCCGTCCCCCACATTCCGTCCCCCACAATCCGTCCCCCACAATCCGTCCCCCACATTTCGGGCGATGAAGTTTGTGGTATTCATGCAACAAAATGGTACTGTAATTTACTTTTTATTCTACGTAAGCTCAAAATATAAAACTTGAAAGATTGCACATAATAAAGACATAGTTTTGCGAATAGATGGTTTAAACATCAGCATTTTAATACTTAGTGAATTATTTTAATGAAAGTTTCGAACTTCTATGTCGCTTAGTGCTAAAGTCGGTATACGAATGTTTTTCATGCAATCATTGTTAAATAATACAACGTTGTACTCAGTTTTTGCCGTAACTTTCTGATAAAATGATGCCAAATAAGAGAACTCTACTTCACTTCACGTGTGAATGGTTCGTAACAGAAAATATGTTTGAAAAGTCTAGTTTATGGACTCATTTTGAGAAATTTTCTATTTTTCAGCTAACTGAAGATTGAAAGCTCGCAACGGTTAAGCAGTTTGCAACTTTTAGCATGTGAAGTTAGCAATATCTAAGTAGGGTCAATTTATACTTTTTCAGAAAATCTTTTTCTTCCACTTATGTATTTAGTCGGTGGTAGAAGTCGAGGAGCCACCGAGAAATGATGCTGAGGGGTTCAGGGTGACGCGCCGCATAGCCGTGGTTGTAGCCGAATGGGTAAAACGTGACCATGGCCCCGTGGCATTTGACACTAATGGTTTTTAACTGACATGTTACAACGAGGTTATCCCATAGGTATAGGTATTCAGCTTCCCTTTTTATGAATATATATTTTAATCTCTCTCAATGACATTTTCTCAGCATAATTGACGCTTAGGATTAATAAACGATCGATTTAATGTCAAATGAAACTTTTTGACACATTTTGAATCTCTCGGTTAAAATCCGTTAGCTTAGCTCCTTGTGCCGTGGCCGAGTGGAAAAAACCAAAACGTGTAAAAAAGTAAACTGTAAAAAAAGTAAAAGTAAAAATAAAAAGAGTAAAATGTCGTGGCCGTGGCGTTACATTTAAAAAAGGTGAGAAAAGAAAAAATAAAAAAAATCAGAAAGAAAAAGATTCAAAAAGAAAAAAGAAAGTGTAAAATAAAAAAAGAAAAAAGTGGTTAAAAAAGATGGCCGTGGCCGGCCAACTTATTCAATCTGCAAAATAGGCATATACTGCAGTTTTTCACTCATTCGGCCACGGCCACGTTTTACCCACACGGCAACGACTACGTTTCATCTACTCGGCCACCTCCATGTTTTAGCTTTCCCGAAAAACACCAAAACGATTAATACAGTAAAGTTACATATTTTATTTTACAAATGTAACAGCTATTTTGATATTCTTTTCAAGTCTTATACAACATACATTAATAATATTTATCTTTCACATTAATGTGGGGGACGGAATGTGGGGGACGGATTGTGGGGGACGGAATATGGGGGACGGATTGTGGGGGACGGAATGTGGGGGACGGATTGTGACGGGGACGGATTGTGAGGGACTGATTGTGGGGGACGGAATGTGGGGGACGGATTGTGGGGGACGGATTTTCCGGAAACCCTGGGGGGGGGGGTTGGAGCACTTTTTGGGGCCAGGGGTCAGTGATTCCCAAAATTTTACGGGGAGGGGTACCTGAAGGAAAAAATCGATTTTTTTCATGAAAAATGTCCGAAAAACGCTTTAAAAAGTAGTAATTTTTGTCTAAAAAATGATAAAATATGTACCTATGGCGCGAAGCGCCGAGAAAATTGACGTTTTTGACCATTTTTTGTTCAAAAATTGACATTTTTCATTAAAAAATGACATTTTTCAGTATTTTTTCGACTAAAACTATGGGGGTCCCTAGGGCTACCATATGGCTAGCCATAGGATTGGAAAATCCTGGGGGGGTCGCCCAATGGCTAGCCATATGGTCGACGATTTCTGGGGGGGGGGGGTTCCCATATTACTTCCCGCCTAATTACATGTATGCTCTGGACCGTTACTTTTGTAAAGTACAAAAAACACTGGTTGCGAAGCATCATAAAATTCTTGAGATTTTGGCCTTTTGAAAGTGCACCATAGGATGCACCTTTTTAGACTGATTTTTTCCACATTAGTAGTATGAGCCCAGATTTTTTCTAAAACGGTGCTTTTGAATATGATCTATTCTAACCAAACTGAGTTAGCGAACCTCCTTCAAACGTGGAATATAAATAATTCTTTTAGAATCGCGTGTATTCATTCATGATAAAGTTTTTGACGAAGCGTGTAGTAATTTTAAATTATTGCGAGATAAAATCAGTAAATTTGGAAAGTTTTTTGTCCCATTATCTATTTTCGCTGTACATGAACATTGTAATTCAGAAAAATTTAAATGAAAACTCCTGAAAATCAAATGCTGCCCTCAAAGTAACGCTGCACAATCGCAAATTAAGTTGGGCTAATGAAATTTTATTGAGTTTAATCTTCCTTCCTACTGGTTTATAATCTTCCTTCCTACTGAGATCCTCAAAATCTTTCAATTCTGAAACCGAGGTATTCAAAGCTTTTCAGTGAGACGAAATTTCTGAACCGTCTTACTGAAATTTTGAAAATTTCTGTTTGTGGACATTTATGACATTATATTTGACGCATAATTTAAATTTTCAACTTCATTGGTTAAAAGGTGTTTATGGAATTCTTTGTTTTTGGCAGCACTTAAAAAAGTTGTTTATCAATGCAAGACTACAGAGCTTTGGACCAAATCAATAATGACACCGCTAATCAATCGATCACCGTGCTACCTGTATGGCTCGTAAAGAATAGCAAAATGTTGAAAGGTCTATCGCATTGTCAAGTTATGATCGGTTTAGTCACAACGGCTCTCTCGTTATTGTATCTGCGCGAGGGCGCCTTAAGCGTTTTTCCCGTTGGCATATTCGTCGGATTTTATTACGCTATTTGTGGATTTATCGGAATTTGCGGATCAGCCAGTTACCGTCGCGGTTTGGTCATCGCTTATTTTACTATGCTTTTGCACTCAATATTCGTTTTCGTCCCCCTGATAATTATTCACTCTATAATTGCCTTTTATTTCGACAGTGGGGCTTGTCAAGTGTCGTGTCAGATGAGAATTTTGACTTGCCAGTTTACTTGTCAATCAGAGCCCACTTGGTAAGTTACTTGTTACTATATTTATATACAAGTTTTTGATGTCAATCAACAGATTTTTCAAATTTTAAATTCCTACTTTACTGATAAGTGGTATGAAATGACCAAGAGCGGAACATATTTAAAATTTTAAGCGTCAGTTTTTTACTCTTCTTTGTACGAGTATATAGGAGAAGCACCCTGACCTTTTATATTCTATTGTGCGCTATTTTATATTTTACGTTTTATTATAATGAAGATTTGTTCGCCACCAAACTTATCAACTATTCTCTTTTTGAGGAGTCTGGTTTCTTACCGATCTGCTCAGAGCATCGACGTTGGGCATATTATTCTTTCTGTTATCGAGATTACTCTGGCTCTAATGTGCTGCCTGATTTGTTGTATTAACACTTGTGAATCGTTTAAAAAGGTTGACCGCGATGTTATGATTAGAATTATGGATTTCACGGTGAGTTACATATGCATCTTTATCAGACATGCACGGCAAGAATTTTCTAGGGTGGAGGGTCCTTGGACTTTTCATCGAGGAGGATGATATGAGTGAGCAAAAAAGCAAAAAAAAATCTTCGCAATCAAGTTTTTCATACAAAATGTGCATAAAATTTTTTTTTAAACCGTCTTCGAAAATGTTCAGGGAGGGGTGTCCAGGGTCTCAGGTAGGAGGGTTTACCTCACCCCAACCTTCCTATGTGCATGTATGATCTATAGTCCGACAGAAAATTCTCATGAAGCATGCAACAGGAGGGTATAAGAGCGCTATTAGTCCTATCTGAGATCCTGGAAACGATTTACTGGGTTTTATTTCGGGTGAAAAAGATCCGATCTCCTTGGTAGTCAATTTTGAAAAAATTGCCCATCGAGTGCTAGCATCCTGGTATTCACATACTTGTACACATTTGCATGATAAGCGCACACGTAATTGGTGATATGAAGTGCCATGAGAGATGAGAATGTTCTCCTACCAGGGCTCATGGTATCCGTGATTCAATCTAGAATGCCCAATGGCGGGAGAAGAGCTTCACACCGGATACCCGGATTACCCGGGTAGAATCAGATAAACGCTACCCGCGTATAAATTCGGGTAATTGCTCCTATAAAAAAACAGAGTGTTGTTGATGTATGTGTAGGAACGTACGTAGTGCATATTGAGAAACGGTGTGCCGGTTTCCACGTTTACACTATGCGCCATATTGACAAAGGTGTGTTAGCACTAGCACGGTGTTAAAATTTATTTCATAACTCGAGCTAAGTTTTAGCGCGATATCTTAACTCTGTCAAGATCAGCTTTAAAGGCTGTTTTTGTATAAGTTTTTTTGTGTGTGTCCTTTATTGGAAAATTGCATGGATTTCTTGGAATTTTTCGTTTATACCGATTGTTTGGATTATCATCAAAATTTTATTCATTCTCATAAGATTAATTTCAAAATAAATTCACAAAGTATTTTAAAATCTTAATATAAGGAAAATAATTGGTTTTAAAAGTTCAGAATCAATGACTGACACATTTATGTGATCAAACACATGACTCAAAATATTCTTCACGAAGCCTAAAAAGTCTGCACTATTCAGGAAAAAACTCTGCGATCAGTTTTCCTCAGACTCAAAATCAATTGATTTAGAACGCGTAGTGTGAAAAAAGCATTCTATAAAAATGTATATTTATTCAGATGAAGCAACCTTTAACTGAGCCGATCGAAGACGTCGATTTATCACGTTCAAAATAATTATCGTCTACCGTCGTGATATGATTAAAAATGTTCGTTCGGATTCGCTGGTTGATCATCTTAGCTTCTTTTTTGATCATTGGGAACATTTGTGAGGTTTACTTATGAGGTTGCGGTTTCGGGTGATAATTCTGAAATCATTCACCATATGGTAATATATAGCTTTCCGATAGTCCAAAGCGAGCTATGTTATATTAGACTGGCCGCTCCTAGTGGACCGTATTTTCACTAAAATTAGCATAAATATGCTTCGCAATGGTAAGTCCGCCAATACCTAATCTCAGCAGCCGAAAACGCCTAAGGCACGCATATGCATGGAATTGAAGGATCTATCTGATTAATTTAATATTATCCATGTAATCGGCTCTTCATCTGAAATATTCTCTATGATATATATATGAACCAGAATTTCATTCGGGTTCATATATCATGGAGCAGCATTCGAACAGCTCTAGATTGGTAACGGCATGAGATGTGTTTGATCAAATGCAATTTTCTGCATATTTTTATCAGCCGTACTTCCTATGATCGGATATAAGCGTATTTACCATCGTACGCTACTGTTATGCAAATTTTAGTGTAAATAGGGTCCATTGGGAAGAATGACTGGTGTAACATCACTCAGATAGCAGAAAGGAACGTTTCGGCGCCAAACTTTTTTATTTTGTCCAACTTTTTCTTCCGTTTTTTTGCTTCCTTTCTTTTTTCATATCATTCCTTCTCTATCTTATATTTTTCTTTGTACTACAATAAACGACAGCAACTTTGAAATGAATTCATGATTATAATTTGATTTGCCTGATTTTTTTCTGTTTGGAGATAAAACTGGTTTACCTATAGTCCATTTTTTATAAAATGCTTGTAAAGTGAAAATTGAGAAAAATTAACACTATCGTCAAAGTCGTTTACGTAAACGTTTATAAAAATTTTCATTCAAAAAATAGCTAAAGTTTAGTTGAATAAACCTGGGATAGTAGTTGCTTTCCGCTCTCATTATTTGGAGGAATGTCAAGAAAAAAGGAAATCAGCTTTTTTTATTTGTTGCACTTCATGCGTATGCTTTCTGTATCATCACTTTCGACTTTTTCAGTTAAGAACGTCTTTTTCCTTTTCTGCAACCATTTTTTATTTTTGCGACTCTTTTTTGCCTTTACATTTCCTCTTTCCCGTTAGTAGTGCACTTTATTCTTTCTATATATACGCACTCTGTTACACAACTAACAACCCCTGAAAGTGAGGGAAATAATTTTGATTTTTTATTTTGTTTTTGCATATGGAATTATATTATCAAGCGCTGAACTGTCCTAGACTGCTCAGTTGGTTAGGGACTGTGGAAACCACTTTAACATGAGTAGACATGCACGGCAAGCATTTTCATCGAAGAGGGCTGAGTAAGCATCGTTTTTATCTATACGTAAAAATAAGGAGCTCTCCGAGAAAGTTCAAGGGATGCTTGGCAGTTTTTCGGGCCAGGGGGTGTCCACTTTCTCAGGTAGGAGTGTTTGCCCTCCCTACCCGATGTGTGCATGTATGAACATGAGTGATATCAGAATTTCCTCCGTAAAACGTTTCCTCATTAGCATTGCTATTTTTACTTCGTAAGATTGAACATTAGCTCAAAATTTATTGTAAACATATCCAGAGGTGGAATCATGTGATTAATTCATGTGTAAATCTCAACTTGAGAGGTTTCAACAACTTAAATTTGATGTAAACTTATTTTTTGAATTAAAGCTCTTATGAGACTTTTTATGCAGGAAATATGGCGTATCGACGTATTTATTTTGAAAGATGCTTGCTATGCTGAAATTACCCCCAACCTGAGTTTCCATGTCTGCCTTATTTTTATTCCAGTCGTCTTTCATTGAACCACTTCTTCCTCTGTATCATATAAATTATCCGTTTATATTCGAGGAAGGTCGAATAAATGTTTTATCCAGCGGGTAGTTTATGTTTGTCAAATGAAAGATGTACAATGCTTGTTTCTTCAACCATTCCGTTGAGTTTCGTTCATGATTCATGTAGGTCATACTGCATGTTGTTCAGTGTGTCAGAAACTCCAATAGTCGAATGCCTTGCTGTCATCATTATTCTTGAATTCCCGCCTTTTTTATTACTTCTCTTCTCTTCCTACTGTAGAAATATTATCTTTCAGATGGGTCTTTCCTACCCGTAATGTATAAACTATTTACTTATCCTTCTAAAAAAACTTCTAACTAGGACCTGAATTCGAGCCCGAAATACGGGCTTCGGGCCATCTGAAAAAATTCTCGGGCCGGGCCGACCTATTTTTCAAAAGCCCGAAAAATTTTGATCTGCAAGGTATTATGTTCGTTGTGATTACTGTATCAAATAAATGATGTTCGTGACAGTCAGTGTTTTTTGTACAAGCCTCTTTGTACCTGTACAAAGATCGGCCAAAAACTCTTTGTAGGAAGAAAATTTTTTTTTGGACATTAAAAAACCCGC
This sequence comes from Romanomermis culicivorax, assembly GCA_963922205.1. Classification (NCBI taxonomy): domain Eukaryota; kingdom Metazoa; phylum Nematoda; class Enoplea; order Mermithida; family Mermithidae; genus Romanomermis; species Romanomermis culicivorax. Next base: position 33,310 of record CAWUHX010000084.1, on the reverse strand, counting down.
GATCTTTCGTTTTCCACACCGACCTTCTTCCTGATAGCACTCAAGCCCATATCCTTCATAATCATTTTACAAATCAAAAAAATATGCTCATACTCTCATAAATTTGAAAAACTTCTGGTTAAACCTGAAATTTCTGAAAATTACCTCCATGATGCTTCTGAATCCAAGCTCGGCTTCATGTTCAAAATAATAGTTACAAAAAAGTTGGAAAGATAGATTTTGACCTTCTATTTTCCATACAGGACCGCCAAAATTTCTTTCCCTTTTCGACAAATTTTTTCTCCAGGGAGCACGATTATAAAATATAATCCGGCACGAAGCGCCGGAAAATTTTACTGCATTTTCTGATAGCGCCTGGAGAAGCGTTTTCTGACCGGATAATGTCGATAAAATCTATTTATACTTTGTACAAAGATTATTTAAAAAATCTTTGTACGAAGCACTGTTTTTTTAGCGCGGCGCTTATAAAACATGGGCCGCGCTAATGAAAAAAATTTTTTTTATTTCAGAATTTACAATGATGAATATATAAATCGGCTGGGACTTAGTCGTTGATTTCGTGTCTCTCACAGAGAAAAATCTCAAAATTTTCCGGCGCTTCGCGCCGGTCAGTGAGTAAAACAGTCATTGTTTTTTATCCGTCATAGTCATTAGCACATCTAGTTCCACTTACTACTTAATATTCAGCAGTTTCAATGAACTGAGTTGTACCTCATCTCTTTTCCATTAGTTACAAGAAACTATTTTGCCGATTAATGAGATTTTCCATCGATCTTTACAATTTTTTCTCTCGTGTCGTTTGAAGCCCCGTTTTTCTGCGCAATGCGGTCTTTTAGGGAATTTTCGAAATAAGAAAAAAGCTTTGGGCATTTTTTTCATAAGAAAATTTTTTTTCACTTCAAAACCGAAAAGATTCATTCTGGTGAATTTCAGAATGTCAAAACCTCAAAATTTTCCGCCGGTCGAACAGTCATTGCTTTCTATCGAACGCGGCCGTTAGCATATCTACTTCCACTTACTAATTAACCTTCATCAGTTTCTATCAATTGAATTACTTCATCTCTTTTTTACTAATTTAGTCAAGAGTCAATAATTTGCTGATAATTGAGATTTTTCATCACTTCTCAGAATTTTATTCTCTCGCTTCGTTTGGAGTTTTCCAAGGTTTTGAAACGTGAACCTTCCCCATCTGCGATTGAAAGACGATAAAAACATCATTACTGTAAATTTAGAGCTTCTATCCAGGAATAATTGTGGGGAACATACAACTTCCAGTATTTTGCAACACAAAATCCGAAAATTTTCCTGATGCAGGCGCCGGGATAAGAAAGGTATTACGATGCATTAGTTTCATTCCGATTTATTTTCATTGTAATGAAGATTCACTTTGCAGCCTTTTAGAATGTAAAAACCTGAGAATTTTCCCGGCGCTAGGCGCCGGAAAATTTTTTTTCTCAGTTACGACCCTGTAAATATAGGTAGGCACGTACCATAGGTATAGGTAGGTAGGTACGAAGCCAAAAATGTTTGTCTCGTACAAAAAAAAACAGTGGTGACACCTAATTTTTTTCAGTGTACCTGAAGAAAACCAAGAGCTTTTCGATTCTTCTATTTTTTGTTTAAACCAAAGAACTATGGACAAGGTAGCCAAAGCTTGGCCCGGCCAACTATGTTCTTTACTCACACTCTTTCATTTTAAAATTTTTTAAAAATTAAAAATTTTTAAAATCGACTTTTCCGATTTTAAAAGCTTTATTTTTTTAACTGGATCGGGCCGGGCCTCAAGGTTAAGGCCCGATTTCGGATCGGGCCGGGTTCTTTCAGCGAGGTCGCAGCCAAACTTTTATTCAGAATTATTGAGGGCTCGTTGACTCTATTCAGTAAATTTTTCTTTCACGAAACGGACCCTTTGATGGTCACTCTTTTCAATCATTTCAAGATTATAGAAACTGATTTACTGGTCTCTAGTACGGCTGCGTTTGCCGTCGTAACTCTAACCGCTGCATCGATCATTTCAAAATGGATGGAGTATAGTCCTGTACAATACTATAATGAAAAACGTGAATAACATGTTTAAGTAATTTACTGTTTTACTAGAAATATTTGTTTTTGACCATTATTCTTCTTTTTCCCTGCTTTACTCGTATATTGAATTCATTGCTTGTGTTTTGCAGTTTGGGTCGAGAATAAAGAAGGTTTACTTTTGAATCGACTAATATCGTTGGTAGAGAGAGATTCCTTATCAACTTCTCAAATATTCATTTTTCTCTATTGTACTCTCCCTTTTTTTATCGCTCATTTTTCTCCTGTATTCTACTCAAATCTACAGTAATAAGTTCAGTGTTGTACATCTCCACTAAATTGTCTTCTTTTACTCATAACCTACAAATATAACCCCATAGTCTGATATAGATTCTTTCTTTAACCATTCTGTTGGGTTTCATTCGTGATTCTAGGTCATACTGCACGGTGTTTAGTGTTTTAGGTAGAATGACAGCAGAAACTCCACTTTTTTCTGGACAGTTGATCGAAAAATTAAGGCAATATCTGGATAGCGATGCGTTTTCCGAAGCAGAAAAGATGCGAGCCTTGGAGCGATGTGAATCTATTTTCAACAAAGATGTTTCTGACGAAGTACGGGTGGTTAGTTGTGAGCATACGTGCAAATGGGCGAGGGCAACTGATTCTTTCAGAACCCCAACAGATTCTGCCCCAGCCTTAATCAAGAACGTGATGAAGGAAAATGAGGAAGAAAAAAGAAAGACGTCATAAGAATGAAAATAATGCTGTTGTTTAACGGTTTTTCTGAGCAAAGCATACATAATTCTAAACGAGTAACATGAAAACCTTTAAAAAAGAAGGTCAAGTTAATTTCCACATGTTTGACTAATTTAGATGTAAGAATTTGTTGGTTGGATGTTAGAAGACAGTTATTTTGGTCGGGTAATCAAGAAAGCAAAAAACTTCTATCCTAGCCTTGTCTGGCTGACTCACAGCTGAATTTCCATGCTGCGCATGTATGGTTGTAAGAAAGCCAAAGGCTTATATTTTCATGTGTTGGAGTTCCCTCAGACTTGCTTATAGGGGGTATGCCTACCCATGGATTAATCTTTCCCGAATTATAAAATAAAATATTGATGGAGAAAAATTATAACGGTCTGTGTTATCGTTGTTATCACTTAAATGAATAAATATTTTTGCTAAATTAACGAAGGAATTTTGATAATTTCAAATTTGAAATTTCTCGATATTAAGGCATCATTCGTCGAAGTTCAAAACGTAGTCTCGAGTATTTTAATCGAATGTTCGAAAGAAAATTTGGATGAAATCGTTCTCCTAAGTTTTCTCAAGACGAACAATATACCGGAACAGTTTGCTGACGTTTTGAGGAATACATATGAAGTAACTTTCAAACTTTAGTCCGCCAAATAGGCCGAAATGTTTCGGTGTCACTTTATACATCTGGAGTAAATACTCAACTGACTTATTTTTCAGGCCTCTCGGGCATCCATTCGAAAGACACTCAATCTCGTTGGTTATCAAGCGCCCAAAATTGTGGGAACGGCGTGGAAAATGAACTTTGAATTGCAGGTATGGCTAATCGAGCGAAATCACTATATAATTATATAATCACGTTTAATTTCTCAAACTGTTTCAAGTTTGAGAATTGGGGCTTCAGAATGTGACGCATTGGTAGCTGTCTCGTGTAAATCGTTTCTATTGTGTTCGCTTGCATCGTGAAAATTTCATTTTCAGATTAAATTTTATCGTTCAGATATGACTTAGAAAACGTTGCTTATTCATATAATTCTAGAATTTTGAAGGATTCTAAACAAGAATCGATTTCCGCCCCCAAATTTCTCTTCCAAACCGTGAATTATACCCGTGCTTGTATGAGCTTAGCTCAAATTTAGGTTCGCTGTGTTTAGACTTCGTTGGAAAACGGTGTTGATTTGCCCAAATTCGTGATTTCGGCTGACGTGGAAGGCGGTGACGAACATTTCAGTAACTTCAGATTTATCTGCAATGCAGAACAAATGCAAGTTCGTGTTTTCTTACTGGCTAATGCATCGACTGAATGAATTATTTAAATTAAATAATTTTCATATGCTTGCAAAGAGTCGTAACACTTTTTTTAGGATATAGCGTGGAAATTGAAGGAAGCTAGCAAATGCGTCGATAAGCTGATGACCTATATGTGATTGTATTTTTTATATTTATTTATAAGAAAACACATGACTTCGAAATTGCGGATGCTATGACAACAAAAAATAGGTCCAACATGAGACGAAGTTTTAATGGAGTGAAAAACTTCATTCTGTTGAATATAAATTTCAGTTCAGAATAAAAGAAACAGTATAATACTTATCCATTCTTGATTCTGATAGAATCTTTTGACCATTTAAATTGTTGGATAAAATTTTCGGTCGGTCTTTCTGTCGCTGATTGGAGAGAAAGCTTTCTCATTGATTACTGTAACAGTTCTCGCACACTGGGTGGTAGCTTCTCTACCACCGACTGCACAGCGCTGTTGTGACTGCAGCAGTGACCCGCACAAAAATCCAGGTCAGGGTCTGTGACTCGGATGAGCAACATCAAGTCTACGGGTGGGTTCAAAAGGAAATCCACAATGGCACCTTATGCGCATCGACACATTACAATAATAAGTTTACTATTAGTAGTAAGGCCGGACCGTATAGGTCGTACACTTAAGGATACCCTATCTTTTGTGTACGACCTATAATTTGTCACTTTCGGCCGATTTATAGGTCGTACAGTAAACATATACGGTTGGCTTTTGTCGGATTTACAGGTCGTACAGTAAACATATACGGTCAATTTCTTCGTCGATTTATAGGTCGTGCAGTAAACATATACCGTCGATTTATAGGTCGTACTGTTAAGAATGCATGTTCTTGAGTTACCGTAATAGTAGAATTACGGTAATTTTTCGATTATGGTAATAAATGTGTTACTGTGGGTGGAAAAGGAAAATCAATGATGAACGCAAAAAGGAAAACTAAAATGAACAAAAAATGAAAAGAAATAAAAAGAGATTGTGTGTAAAAACGGCTTCCCCTCTGGGAAGAGGAAGCCCTCAAAAATTTGCACCCCGGACCCCCTTTGTCAAAAGGGTGCCACCTGCAGGTGTAAATATATTTCCGAGGTCCCATTTTCTGAATGATCGTTCAAGTCAACAAATGTCAGAACGGTCAATCTGGTCAGTAATGGTCTGTTTAATGAGTAAAATCTCGGGAGAGTCAATATGTGATGAAACATTATCCTTACGGGTGCATGCATTTAAAGTTTGATGTTCTGCCAAAAATGACCAAGAAGATCTTTTATAAAAATGACCAGAGCGAGCTGGCCGTTAAAAGCATGTCGACAAATAAGGTCTTTTATAGAAAGATGACCATAAAGAGCTGATCGTAAAGAGCGTGTAGAAAATTTGGAGAGTTGACATACGGTAAAGGATACAGATTTGGGAATTATCGTAATAGTAGAATTACGGTAAATTTTTCTATTATGGTAATAGAGGAATTAGGGTAATAGATGTGTTACTGTAGATGAGAAAGGAAAAATGAAATGAGCAAAATATGGGAAGAAATAAAAAGCGATTGTGAGTAAAAATGGCTTCTCCCATGAGCAGAAGAAGCCTTTCAAAAATTTGCACCCCTGGACCCCCTTTGACAAAAGGGCGCCACCTGCAGGCGTAAATATGCTCGGAGGCCCCATTCCTGAACGATCGTTCAAGTCAATCTCAAACGGTCAAATTGGTCAGTAATGGTCTGTTTAATGAGAAAAATCTTGGGAAAGTCAATACGCAATGAAACATTATCCTTACGGGTGCATACGTATAAATTTTGATTGACTGCCAAAATTGACCAAGAAGGTCTTTTATAAAAAATGATCAAAACAAAACAATCGTAAAAAAATGTGTAGAAAAAAAGAAAAAATCTTTACATATCAAAAAGAAAAATTTTTAATTCGATGCAACATTCTACTTTATTGTAAAAATCATTTAGTCCATCCATAAGGAAATGTACAAAAATTACGTTTCAAAATACGTTTATCATATACTATACGAAATTTTTTCAAAGTTTTACGAGTAACAATTTTACGATCTTGCTGACACTCTATATGGAGACTGTGTACATCTACTTCTTCTTTTCCATTGTTTTTTACAAAAGCAAAAACCATTCGACGAAGCGAATAAAAATTAACTTTTTTCATAGTATCTGATGACAAAGTGATACCATGGACTTTGATTACGTGACGGTATTGGTCTGTAGAGGGACTGTACAACCTGTAGGCGTAATTTTTAGGACCTCCACTAACAAATTCGGTAATGTAAGATCCAGAACCATATTCACGTAACTCGTCAGTCATTTCACCAAGACACCAACCAGTGGGTACCTGATATTGTTGTTTGTCAACTGTTGACAGGTAAATAATACTATCCGTGTCAAAATACAATACTCGACTTTTTAATCACTCAATGTAAGAATATAACTTTAGTCGAGCTTGAGCCGTTGTATAAGCTGCAATAACAGCGTTAGTATTCCCCATGACTTCCGCAAAATCATCATGTTGACAATATGTTGTTGACACCAATTGTTCATTGATTAGTCTAACATTCTTAATAATGTTGGCTACATTCATCACAAGTTCAAAATATTCTTTGGTGCATTATGGATAACAGTCTTATCCATATTGTTTCGTTGACCAAACTAAAAAACATAAAAATAATTAAATGAAATACAAAAAAACTATGCAAAGTTACTTTTCCCCAGAAAGTATTTAGCATTAATTTCGCCAAAGCCCTCTTTCCAGGATTTTTAAAAATTTTTGAAGAATCCAATGAAATATTCTCAGGATTGTAGACCTCCATTTCGTATTCAGGTTTTTGCTCATCTGTCTGAGCTTTAGCAGGATAGCCTTCACTCTCCTATAAAAATTACAATCAAATTCTGTCACATTTACATAATATAAAATTTACTAGTTTCATTTTCATAAAGGTATTGACGTATTGAGTAAATAAACCACCAGTGGGGTTTTTGGTTGGATGATATTGCTCAATATTATCATAATGCCAAACCTCAAAAATCTTGAGGATCTGAAACAAAAATAATATACATAGAAAAGAACCATTACCGCAACAATATACCTTATATCCCTTCTCTAAGGCTTTATATAATTCTATCGTAACCCATGTACCATCTAATGCTCTGTCTTGGTCGTTATGCACGCATGTGTTCTTTTGTGAAGCATGCGTGCAAGTTTTGCATAAAGGAAACAATAATTTACCACCATCTCCATACGGTAAAACAGGATGTAAGAGTTTGGGACGTGGTAAAACTGTACACTTGATTAACCCCTCATAAGGCTGTGACGTTGAACTGACCTCTTCAAAATCTTCAGTAAAGATTTTTGGATGACCTGTAGGGTATTTCCCGTATTTGTTGACAAATGGGTATAAACTGCATACATCTACATAATTGATCTTTACTGCAGGTGCACCATCTTCATTGTACTTAATTTTATGATACAGTTTTACAGCATTAGTGCGACCGCCAAAGAAAGCTAAAACAAGAAAACTTTTGACAAAATAAAAAAAGAACAATTCAAGATTTCACCTTCTCGAGGATTTATAGGTTCCGGTATTTTGACTGTATCAAAAAATGTTTTCATTTCCGGATCTGAGTGAAGTTGTTGTAAAAGTTCCCACTCCCACATTTCGACTACGCTATAACCAAGTGATTGAAGTTCCATAACCCGATTAAAAGTGCATTCATATGCGTCCACTACTTTTGTATTATTATCGGCTGTTAATTGATATCTATTTTTCATACATTTAGGGCAACCATGCCAATAACAACTGTGAAATTCATAAATTGTGGTGTCTTAATGAGCAAACATATAGATATAAAAATTTCAAAAATTTGAACAAAATTACCTGATAAACCATCAACTCTGTATCTTCCAATTTGAACTTCACCACCATTAAGTTTATGTCGAATATACAGTTTTTCATTTTTATGGGCTAACCACTTCAACCATTTTAAGGCTATAACAGATTGTCTATCTTCTTTACCATAACCTTTGTATGGTATTACACCACTAGTATTTGGCTTCAAAAATAAACTTCCGAAAACTAAGTTGCAAGCACTAGCAATGGTTATTGAATTTTCAAAAGGATCGACATTTGTTTCTTCCATGAAAATATCGCGAAATTTCATACAACATTGTCGTAAAACTTGCACATCGCTACGACAGTAGTCAAGTAATTCATTATCAAAATTAAATTGACAACCCTAAACAATGATGCATTTAAATGCAAAACTTTATACTTTTGCAAACTTACTGCTTCAAGCTTTGCATTATACCACTCCAGAAATGTGGCACGAGCCGCAGGTTTTATAGCATTGTAACCGTACATGTTGGGTGATGGATATGAGCCAATATATCCGTAATTTTCTTTTCTATTAAAGAAATGAGGGAAATATCCTTTACATATTTCACTTATTCCAAATGTTTTCGGTAAAGCCGCCAAAGGCATCGGAAGAAAGTTCAGAGAATCAATAATTTTTATCGACCCTACTTTGATACATACATAAATAGATGAAAATGAAAAAGAAAAACTATAAACAATTTACTAATTCACCCTTATTAATGATATGTAGTTTATGATGTCCATTACGATACAAAAATTGCATTATAAATTGTCCATCAAATCCTCGAGAATTATGCGCTATTGCTGTAATGTTTTTCATACCTTTTGCAAAAAGGTATTCGCAGAAATCGTTTAGACATGTAGATCCTTTGAAAATACGCTCGCGTTGACTGCATGTATTGCAGCAAAAATTTCCCTGGTTTTGACGACACTGATCGCATACAGTATGGACAACACATAAATTTGGTTCATGTTCGAACACATCCCCTAATTCAGATTGTCGTAGAATTTTTTCCTGTGTAGTCTCAAAATCATAAAAAAAAATTTTTGATTAACAGGGCACTTATCGGTAATTCCTGTTTCCTTATCATCTAGACACTCATCCTCATCAACATTTGTTTCAAATATATCTTCTTCCTCTTCAATTTGCCCACTACCAACAGGTTGCATAAAACATAAATGTTCTAAAATTAAAAATTTTCATGTAAGATAAAATAAAATAAAATAATTACACCATATCTAATACCTTTTTTAGGTACGCTTTTATTGCATGTTTTGCATTCAAAATAACCGCAATTATGAGGTTTAGAATGTGCTTGTCGAACCAGTGTATCACATTGTTCGCACACTTTGAAACGATCGCAAATAGATACCCCTGTTTTTTGACGTTTCAATTGACCTCTTTGAGTAAAAACAAGCTTGTGTTGAGCAAAACACTTATCGTTTTTAAAATATCACAGACAATCTTTGCATTTTCGAGCATTAAATTGATTACATGGGGGTGTATTGTAACACAGAGGACAAACGTTTTTGCATCTGTGCTCCATTTTGTTGTTGTAGGCCAGATCTCAATGAGGACAAAAGTAGCCCCGGTCAAAAAATCCAGGCATCTTTGTAATGACAGAGTAATGGTTATCATGGTGGTAAATATTCAAAACATGCGTTGCTTCAGGTCCTTAAAACTCTAAATACGTACACAATAACAGAGAAATAAAAAAACTCTAACCTCTAAATATTAAATCTTTAAAGTGTTCTCTGCTAAAAACTTTGATTTGATAATTGGGTAATAAAACAGCTTGCAGTTGTTCCCACTGGTGAAAACCGCAAGCTCCTTGATGGTAAGCTAATCCAGCCAAGGTCATCAGTTCTTTAGCAACCTTTGTTTGCAGCAGATGTGACTTGTCAGACTTTCGAATACTTTCCCATTTGTGTTCAGCATTCCTATCTTTTTTATGAATGTAAGCTCTAGCAACAAGTAGAGCTCTAGCAAAACATAAATCATCCGTGTTGTTGATTTGAATAATACAGTGTTTATCTTTCAGAAAATCATTATGTTTTAAATATTGATGAGCATTGTGAATACCTTAAATTAAAATAAATAAATAAAAATAAAATCTTACATAAGTAATATTAATCAGCTTACCGCTACCCGCAGGTGGTGTTACAACAATCGTACGAATTGTAGACTGACGACTATCAATTTGTATTTGCTCATTTGATTGAAGAACAGCATTAAGAGTGTTTACAATCCAATCTTCAGTTAAAGCATGTTTCGGTCTAAAAGGTATCAAAAGACGACCTTTTGTCAAATCTGGATGGTCAAAGGAAAACCCTATAAATGCATTATCAGTGACATTCTCAGAAATTCGCTCTACTATAGGTTGAAACGTTGGCACTATTTGAGCATTTAAATCATCCATATGTTGGGTATTACGAAAGTTCACAGAGTACTCGCGACCTTCAGTATTAAAACGCCTAATATGTATGGTACTGGGTTGACCTAGTTTGAAAAAATCATCTGCAACAAAAGATGCATTCGTTACACCTCCACTAACCCCAACACCACCACCACCGCCACCACCAATTTGAGCTGTTTCATAAATTTCTTCCTCATCAGAACTGTAAGGCGTATAACTTTTGTATTGATCATCTTCATCATCATAATCTAAAACAGTTCCTTCTTTTTCTTCTTCCAAAATATTATTATTATTATCCAGTGTTTCTTCTTCTTTCTCAGAGGTAATATTCTCTGAAGACTCATTCACTATTGTTTCATCGTCTTCATCAGAAGTAATATCTTCTAAAATTTCCATAGGCATGTCGTCTTCGTCCGAAGTAATATCCTCATAAATAGGTTTCATTATAAAAATTATCTAAACTAGAAAATATAAAAACTATAAACTAGAAAAATAGAAAACAACCTATTCATCAAAAACTTATACAGTAATAATAGAAAATTTTTATAAATTAGCAAAAACTATTAATTTTATGGTAGAGATTTAATTATTGTTTAGGAGGTTATTGTAGTACTTTTCTTTTTTATGATGGGAAAGCTTTAAAGACCTCTATAACTCATGAACACGTGCCCATATCATTTCTTCAGCTTATTTTATTAGCATATAACCAGTTAAAACCAGTTCAAAAACCGGTTTTACTGTACAACCGTAGTATTTTTGTTTTGATTCTTGAAGCTTTAAAATAACTGTAATAGCTGCTTATAACCCTGTTGCACCATCTTTCCTTTTTATGTGGAAAAGCTTCAAAGACCCTTATAACTCATGCGCATGTGGCTATATTGCTTCTATAGCTTTGACCTTGATAATGAGGGAAGGTAACTTTGCATAGTTTTTGTATTTATTTATTTAGTTATTATTTTATGTTTTGGTCAGTGAAACAATATCAATAAGACCCACAATGGGCCTAAAGAATATTTTGAACCTGTAATGAATGTTGTCAACGTTATTGAAAATGTTAGACTAATCAATGAGCAAATGGTGTCAACAACCGATTGTCAGCATGATGATTTTGCTGAGGTTATGGGGAATACTAACTCCATTATAGCAGCTTATACGACAGCTCAGGTTTGACTACAGTTATATTCATACTTTGAACGATTAAAAAGTAGAGTATTGTATTTTGATACAGACAGTATTATTTACTTGTCAACAATTGACAAGCAACAATATCAAGTACGAACAGGCTGGTGCTTGGACCAAATGACGGATGAATTACGATAATATGGTCTTGGATCCTACATTACCCATTTTGTCAGGTGAGGCCCGAAAAATTATGCTTACAGACTGTACAGTCCATCTACCAACCAATACCATCAGGTGATCAAGGTTCGCGGTATTACTTTGTCATCAGACACTTTGAAAAAAGTTAATTTTTATTCTCTGGCCGAAAAGTTTTTGCTTTTGTAAAAAACAATGGACAAGAAAAAGTAAATGTACAGTCTATGTATTGAGCACCAGCAAGGTCGTAAAGTTGTTACCCGTAAAACTTTGAAAAAATTTCGTGTACTAAATGATAAACCTATTTTGAAATGTAATTTTTGTACATTTCCTTATGGTTGGACTAAATGACTTTTTTTACAATAAAAACAAAATTGAGACATTTGACACATATTGGGTAACACATTGCCATTGTAACCATTGCCAAACACTGTTCGAAAAATAATGCTCATCTGGGATTCGAACTCGGATCTCTGTGACTATAGTGCAGCATTCTTCCATTTGAACAACAGAGCCAGTGTTGGGATTGTTACGAAGGGGTCATGTATGGCGGTGTGACATGTGACACTTTGATTTAAAAGTTTTTTCTTTTGATATGTAAAGATTTTTGAACTCTCCTAATTTTCTACATACTTTTAATGCCTTGTTCATTCTGGTCATTTTTCTATAAAAGACCTTTTTGGTCATTTTTCGCAGGTAATCAACTTTATACTTATGTGCCTGAAGAAATGACCTTTTATCACGTATAGACTTTTTTGAGATTTTACTCATAAAACAGACCATTACTGACCAATCTGACATTTACTGACTGGAGCGAACATTCAGGAATGAAACTACTCGCTTCTCCTCTCTCTCTCTTTAATATTTCTTCAAGAATTTTCAAAAATGGAACACCAGTTTATGTTAGACGAAAACATGGCATTATTTGTAGTGGTTGAAGGTAGATACATGTCAATCTATTTTCATAACGTCGACCCTAAAACAAAAGAGGCGTACAGTCGCGGATTCAAGCTCATTTTACCACAATACGGTATACTAGGTCGCAATGTCAATATTATTGAAAAGACATTTTCACATGGAGGTCGATGCGGCATCAACCTTGGTTATAAAATGCTATTCGAGAGCGACGGGGTTACAGTACGATTTAACAATTTGTTTAATGGAACGACATGGTGTTTATCTAAAGAAGTGAGTTGATATATGAATTCTTTATTTCTTTCTTTCTTTCTTTTAAAATATAATGTTTTATTCTATAGCAATTTGGCGCTGGACCAATATGATACATGAGATAGCGCCAGCTATTTCAAACAAGTACAACGCTTTAGCAGCAAATCTCCAGCTAGTGATAAAACGCAAAACAAACGAAAACGATGACGTAGCTGGAAAAGATGGTTCGAAAATCGTTAAAGAAGAAGTCGGTGCAGATAAGAAAATTATTAAAGAAGAAGAAGTGATTCATGCTACAAAATTCGCCGGAGAACAAAGCAATGCTCGTGAAGATCAAAAGGAAGCTAGCGTTCAAACGTCGTTTATTAACGATCTCTTCATCAACTGTTTCAATGATCCTGACTATGATTCAATGCCGGATACCAATTCGTTGGAAGCCGAAACCAAGCGTATTTGTGAGTTACGTGTTCCGGGTTTAGATATTCCATGGTTTTTTGATGAGCAAGTAGTAAAAGGTGAAAAATTATTTATAATTATATGTGCTGAGTTAGTTATACAAGACATCTTTAATGGGTGTATTTTTGATTGTTATTGCGGGAAAGAGGTAGGAATTGTTGAAGATTATCAGTGTCCAGCTTGTAAGTCCATATATAATATCGCAATTACACCAACAGTTAATCGTTTATATGAAAAGATGGGACTTATCATTGACTGTTTTGAATATGTTATAGGTGAAGTTCAAGGTTATTACTGTCTTTGCGCTTTTAAACAGATGATCGACATATTTAGATGTATACCACTTACAAGTACTGGTCGTAAAATTCTTAAGGATACTGTAGCTAGTTTTATTGATGAAGGTTATCATTATGATTTTGATGATGCTGTTGTTATCAAAACACTACGCCATTTTATTAACAGTAAATTGTAAAAGTTTTGCTTACATTCATTCATTCATTCATTACAGTTTGTATGTTTTAATTAGCTATAGTTTGCTTGCTTATGTAATTGCTTACGTATTTGCTTGTTATATAATTTCATACATACATACATACATTGCGCGTATATTGTGCATACAGTAATGCTATTCTATTTTATATAATCATCTATCTATCTTTATATTTTACATGTGCACTGTTTTATATTGTAATTTTGATAATTATATAACATTTTGATTTAAATAATAATAAAAATCATTTTAAAAATTGTTCAAGTAAAAAAGTGGTTGGTTTTTGTTGTTGTCAAAAAGAGATGTCAAATGATGATGATGAAAAGTTTTATATATGGAAACATCCATTTAACTGCATAGTTTCTGCTCCAACAAAATCAGGAAAAACACAATTTGTTAAAAAACTTGTAATTTTCGCTAAAGAAATGCTTCACCCTGCTCCTGTGAAAATTTATTGGTGTTATTCGGAATGGCAAGAAGCTTACGATGAATTAGTTCAGAAATTTTCTTATGTAGAATTTATTCAAGGTTTGCCTGATTTGAATGAACTTCAGAAAAGTGAAGATACACCTAAATTATTAATTATGGATGATATGATGCAAGAGATGAAGAATGATCAAAGTTTAACTCAACTTTTTACTAAAGGATCGCATCATTGGAATATATCAATTATACATATAGTTCAGAATGCCTTTTTTGATGGAATGCGTACGAGTAGGATAAACGCTCAATATTTAATTCTTTCAAAAAACCCAAGCGATAGATTACAAGTCCGCACACTGGCTCGACAGATTTTTCCAACTACCTCAAATTATTTCATAGAGGCGTATGAGGATGCTACTAGTAAACCATACGGTTATTTATTAATAGATCTTACACAGACATGTCCTGAAAAATATCGACTTGAATCTAATATATTCCCCGACAATGATCATATGATTTTGTATACACCTAAATGATTCATCATTTTTACAAAAAACTTTATACAGGTTAGTCGGATCCTATTATTTTAGGGATATGATATACAGTAAACACATTTTTTTAAACACTCTCGCTCTGATACTTTTCATAGCTGTTTTTATTGTATGGGTACAATACCCTTTTCAATTTTATGAAAATGAAGAAGAACCTGTAAATGTTACAGATTTTACGATACCAAACACAAAAAATGTTACAGATCAGAAATTATTATTACAGGAAAATTATAAATTACATATAATACCCTTACTACATTATGTAGAAAAAATTTTACATTGTCCTCAGAATGACGGACAATTCATGCAATTACGAGCATGTTTCAAAATATGTATTTTCAATCCTGTCGTATTTTCTTGTTGTAGTCGAAGCAGTAAATTTCAAAACTTGTACATCAATGGAAGTAGATTACGATATATTGATACGATAGCTTTATTACATAATCAGAAAAAAATATTATACCCTTCATCAGTCTAGTCGAGAATTTTGAAGGGGTTGGTCGTTTTTCTATAATTCGTTTGTTTTGTGACAATTACGATGTCAGCTGCATTTGAAGTTTATTGTCAGAATGGTGCAAAATAAAGTAAAAGGTAAAAAATTTTATATCTCTTCTTCTTTAACTATTTATTAAACTATAGTATTTTTATTTAAGGTAAAATACTAAACAACAAACAGAAACGCGAAATAGCTGATTTGTTTTGGACTCGTTTCTCACGCGAAGCCAAGATTTTTTACAAATACATAGCTAAGGCGTGCAACCATTTACGGCGTGAAGTTGGTTTACCTATGGGACGTAAAAAAGTTACACAATTTTGGTGTTTTGCTAGACTATTACTGACAGAGTTGGATATGATCGAAACTCGTGCTATTTTTGTAGAAGATCTTTTTTTAAAACTAGATACAGCTCATAAATTATTTTTTATGAATATGAATAACTTGTGTGCTTTTTCTAGACGCAAAGAGTTGAATATCGTCATACAAAATGAAGCTTCATTACTATCTTAATGTAATACAATAAATATTTCAATGTTTACTCATCATTTGGTCATTATTGTAAAATTTTTTTGTACTGTACGGTCTGTTTTGTATGGCTTCTAGATTAAAGAAATATATTCACGAGCTCAATGTGTTGAAAAATTCAAATCGTGTTCAAAGACGTGCTTTTCTTCAACATTCTTCCCCCGCTTTGATCTGTTGTATATGTGAAATTTGTTTGAACATTTTGAACGGTAATATTCCTATTAATTCAAACTTAAAAAAGAAACTGGCCAAACATAAATTATTGCTCAGAGGTTTAGCTACAAGACACAAAAAAAACAAGAAAAAAGATTTACATAATAAACATGTAAGAATTGTTCAAAGTGGTGGAGCATTTTTACCTCTAGTACTACCCGCTTTATTATCTACATTAGCAAGTTTTGTTACAGAGAAATTATTATAGAATGAAATTTGCTAATAAATTTGCTCTTATACCTCAGGAGGTTCTGAATAAACTGAATAACTCTCAGGGTTCTTCTTCGACGAAGAGTTCAAATGAAAAGACAGGTATAGCTAAGCAAGTTGACATGTATCGTAACGAGCTAGAGCGCATTTTGAAAGATAATACGTTAACGCCTGAAGAACAATACAAAATGTACTAGCAACTATTTTCACAATATTTAACTTTTGAACATGAAAAAGCTCAACCTACTACAGTGATTTTAAAACAAAAAGTTATTGATAACGAAGAAGATGAGAATGATAGTGACGATTTGAAACAAAAAGAAAAAAATTGGCTAAATGATGAAAAGTTACTTAGCGGTATTCCTAAGCAGTTTAAACGCTCAGCATCCTTATTATTGGAGCATGTGCGACGTAACCCTAGTATAAATGTTAATAAGCAAGGTGAGGTATTAATTGATGGAAAATTAATTGAAGGATCACATATTATTGATTTATTACTTGATATGTCTCGTAAACGTTCAAAAATTACGCAAACGCTTGGAGTAGATGAGTTTGTTAATGCTTTGAAAAAATATAATGTACCATTAGAGGCTATAGGAAACCCATTACGTAAAATGTTATTCACTTTACCTCGGAAACTCTCCTACCATACACCTCCGGAAGAATCAGATGATCATACAGTTAGTAGTGTCAAACGGTTGAATAAACCATTTGTGAAAGGTGTTGATTTATTTTCAAGTGGTGCCGAGGAAGATATCAAAGATGAGTCATTCTTTAATAAAGGAAACTCGACAGAAAAGAAGATACGACGCAAAGCTAGTGCACTTAGATGGTATACTCCTTTGTACTAGAGCGATGAACACCTTACTTTCAAAATTATACAAAAATTTACACGGAAATCCTACAGCTTTTTCTAGTATTGAAAAATTATATGTTGAAGCTAGAAAGCACCGTAAAACAATTACACGTAAAAATGTTAAAGATTGGCTTTCAAAACAAGATAGTTATACTCTACATAAACAAGTCAACAAAAAATTTTCACGTAATCGTATTTATGTTACAGCTATGGATCAACAATGGGAAATTGATTTGGCAGATATGTCTTCTTTAGCAGATTTTAACGATGGATACAAATTTATGCTTACATGTATAGACGTATTAAGTAAATACGCATGGGTTGAACCCTTAAAATCAAAACACTCAAAGAATGTTTGTGATGCTTTTCAAAATATTTTAAAAAGAGGTCGAATCCCTTGGAGAGTGTGCAGCGATAAAGGAAAAGAATTTGTCAACAAAGATTTCCAAAAATTATTGAAAACTAACGATATACATTTTTTACTTCTCAAAACGAAGACATTAAATGTTCAATAGTGGAACGGTTTAATAGAACTTTAAAAACTAAATTATTTAAATATTTTACAGAGTTTACCACTTATAAATGGATTGATATTTTACCCTCAGTTGTTTCCAACTACAATCACTCTGTTCACAGATCGATTAAAAAAAAATCTATTAATGTAGATTATTCTAAAGAAAAAATTATATGGCAAAGACTCTACCCTGAAAGATTATACACTAGAAAGTCTAAGGGTGATATAGGAGATTACGTGCGAATTAGTAAACATAGAGGTGTATTTGACAAAGGTTATTTACCTCAATGGAGTGAAGAAGTTTTCAAAGTAATGCATATTGTGAAGACCCGAAATCATATACTTTATACAATTCAAGATCTGGAAGGGGAAGGTATAGGAGGACGTTTTTATGAAAAAGAACTACAGAAAATTGATTTTAATCCTAATATCAAAGAATACAAAATTGAAAAGGTTTTGTAGACTAAACGTTTACTAGATGGTCAGAATAGAGTACTTGTGAAGTGGTGGGGTTATCCTGAAAAATTCAACAGCTGGATTTTAGAAAAGGATATACAAAACGACGAGGACGACGACGATTACGATGAACAACTTTGAATTGACATATTATGCTCAACAAGATGAGCTATTATGGCAAAATTTTTTGGGGGTTTTTGCTTGCGATACTCTACCGAAGATAGTTAAAGGACCAGCGGCTTTAATTGCAAACACCGATACATCTTTTCAAAAAGGAAGTCATTGGATAGCTATGTATTTTGATAATGCTAACTCTGTATATTATTTTGATTCTTATGGTTTACCACCAGTTATTCCTGCTTTTATAAACTATATTAACAAAAATGCTTTAATAATATATACAAATGAGAAACATTTACAAAATTTTAATAGTAGGGTTTGTGGTATATATACTTTATATTTTTTGTATTATAAAGTGCGACATGTTCCTATGTATAAAATGTTTAAAAGTTTCAGTAACACAAATTTTGTTTATAATGATAAATTGATTTGTAAGTTTTTTCATTGTAAATTTTCTGTAAAAGGTCACTTGCAAAATAAATGATGTACATGTTTGTAAAAAGTTAACTCCTTCTATATGTATTTATATATATATATATATATAAATTTTACTTCACTTTGATAGCTCCGCCTCCTTTATATTTTTGTATAATTTTATTGGTTATTTTAGTAGCTCCGCCTTTCTATAAATTTATAACTGAGTGTTTAATTGTTAAATAAAAATTTTTTATTTTGAAATGGATAGTAGTAATAGTACGCATTCAGAAACATCTCGCATTAGCATTTGGGAGTTTTTTGGAAAACATCTACCTTGAAACGAAGTGGTTTTCTTCAGTCAGGTCATACTAATATACATTGTAGTCATTACAGCTATAATAAATTTATCTCTCTACAATAATAATACACAATTGTGGGTTGGTCTTTTGTGCGCTTGTATAGGATATTTATTACCTAGCCCCGTACCGACAGTATTACAGATATCTAATTCATTGAAGACCGTACCTATAGCAACAGCAAACAACATTATAAATAATGACAACCTTTGAAGATCAATTTTATATCACATTACCTAGTAATAGCTAAAATGGAAACAAGCCCTCTGATTTTTCAGCCCATCTACCTTACCGTTTAAAACTAGATGGAAGCTGGGAGGTAGGGCTAAGTGAAATAATATACCCCTATATTTAGGCTACATTTACCAATCATGGTGGAGATAATGTAATAACGTTAATTACGGATGGTGTCGGAAATAAAGTCAAAAAAATTAAAGTAATAGTTTTTGAAAAACATTACTTTACCATATCTGAATTAATTGAAAAGTTGAATGCAAAAGTTGGAGCAGCTATTGCCGGAACTAACATGGAAGTCATGTTTTCATACGATGAACATAGTAGAGGATTAGTTAATTTGAAAATAAAAAGTGGTACAATCTTACGTAAAATCGATATAAGCAAACGGTTAATGGAGCTTCTCGGATTTAGCTCTACCAATACTGAAGCCTATGCAACTGCTGATGATTTTTTAAATAGAGCTGTGAATATTAACTTATATACTGTTGGAGAGAAACCTCCAAAAAATTCTATTACACATATTCCACCATCCAAAGCTGTTTTTCTTGCCGAGCCTAGAACTAATCATTTATACATGTTAGGCATTCAACCACCAAATTTGAATGATTTACAGAATTTTTATGTTTACTGTAATATTATTGAAAATCAGATTGTTGGAAATACTTTAGCACCGCTTTTACGTATAGTAAATGTTCAGGGAAAATACAAAGATAATGTGAGTGGATTATATGAAACACCTCACTATATACCCATTCAATTGAAAGAAATTACAGTACTTGAGATTAATATAAAAAACAGTATGAATGAGCTTATACCCTTTCAGTTTGGGAATGTTATAGTTAAATTACATTTTCGACGATGTACTCCTTTATTCCTATAATCATAGTATCAAATTTTTATTTACTCATTCATTCATTTGCATTTGGACACGTTGTCGTCAGGTTGAATTTTCGCAAACGCTCTTAATTAATTAATTAATTCATTTAGTTGTTCCTTTTGATTTTCAAAGCAAAATATGCATACCGTATTTATCCCTGAAACTGTTGATTACTGGATCAAAATTTATCAACATAGTATTCAAGATAATCAATTTCAATTAGGTGGTACCTTAGAAGGTTTTCGAGCAGCATACCCATATTATTATAGACATCAAGGAGCTGGAGTTGGTAATTTTTTAAAGAGTTTGTGGCGTCTAGCTATGCCTTTGTTAAAATCTGCAGGAAAGCATGCACTTGCTGCAGGTTCCAAAATTGCAGGCGATGTTGTAGAAGGCCGTTCTTTTAAAGAAAGTGTTGCTGAGCATGGACGAAACGCAGCTGGCAGCTTATTACACGAAACGGGCGAACGCATTCATAAAGGAAAAGGTTTAGGGAAGCGTAAACATATAAGTTCTACGATACATATAAAAAGCAATAAAAAGTTAAATGATGGTCAGCGTCAACAACATCAACATCAAAAACAACATAAACGTAAACACCTGAAAGGATGTTCCTCATTCTTAAAAAAGACTCCACGTAGAGTAGTCCGTTTCAAGGATATCTATTCAAAATGAGTAAATTTATTGATGCTGCATCGTCTCCTAGTAGTAAAACAGAGTTACATTTATTTACCCTACCTCCAACACAAGTTGCTATTCGTAGAAGTTTTTGGTCTGAAATTCAGTTACAAAATCCTTGTACTAATGAAGGACCTTACGAGTTTGTTATTTCACCTGATTCATATATGTTGGACTTATCAAAAAATTTTATATATTTTACTATCCGAATTACGAAAGCTAATGGCGCTGCTTGCACTTTAACAGCAGACGCCAACAACAATATCAGTGGTAACCTTGTGGCGCCAATTAATTTGATCGGCAAAACATTTTTTAAACAGATCAAGATGTACTTAAATGAAAAATTAATATCTGACAGGTAAGTTTTATAATTAAATGTATGTTTAGGTTTTTTAATTTTAACATTTTAACATTTCAGTGGGGATAGATACGCTCACAGATCTTATTTGGAAATGGAATTGAACTATGGTCGTGATGCTAAGTCGACACATGTTGCAGCTGCTGGTTATGCTTTTGAAAATGGCGATGTTCTTGATATAAAGAAAAACAAGGGTGCTTTGCAAAGAGTTCAGATGTTCAAAAACAGTGCAGTTGTTGAATTAATGGCTCCTATACATGCCGATCTATTTATGCAAGAACGTTTCCTATTGAATCAATGTACTTTGAAAATTGATTTATACAGACATAGAGATGATTTTTGCTTGCAAAAATTTATATCTACTGACAACAAAGCTTATAAAATCGAGGTTAAAAGCATGTCTTTATTTATTAAAAAAGTTGAAGTTGCTGATAATATCAATCTAGCTATTGAATCCATGTTACAAAATACAGCTGCAAAATACCCTATTCGTCGATGTCATGTTACAAGTCTATACATAACAACTAGTCATTGCTCAGCTCCTCTGAACTCATTGTTCACAGGTCCTTTACCTCGTCGTCTCGTTGTGGCGCTCGTTGATGGTTCGGCTGCTAGGGGTGATTATTATCAAAGCCCCTTCAATTTTAAGCATTTCGGCTTAAATGTAATTAAAATAACAAGTGGCACTACAACACTACCTACAACACCATATATGCTAAATTTTAAAGAAAACAAATATTTGCGCACTTTTGTACAATTATTTGAGGGTGTAGGAATTGGTACAGATAACAAGGGTAATGAAATTACTCGAAATTCTTTTACAACGCATAACACGGTTTTTGTTTTTGATTTGACTCCTTGCGGTATGGATGGTAATTTTTGGGAACTCGTATGTGAAGGAACCACCAGTTTACAAATGAATTTTGGCGAAGATATACCAGATGGCGGTATTGAAGCACTTATATACGCAGAATTTGACTCTCTCGTAATGATTGATAAAAATCGTGAAACCTTTACGGATTATAGTATTTAAATACGTTATATTTATATGTACATTTCATCTCATTTTTTTATAATAATAAAAATCACTTATAATTGTTGTTGTTTATACAGCTATTGTTTAGCTATTGTTTAGAAATATTCTTTCAATTTATTCCTAATTATAAATGAACTTCCTTTTATTACTCCTTCTTTCCTTTATTTTCTCCTTTAATTCTACAGTACTATGTAATTATCTTGTACATTCCTTTTACCTTAAGACCTGTTTGTGCATATTCTCTACATATCGTTTACTCGTACATCTCTAAATATCTGACTACAGTAAACCCTTTTTTATATTCCCGAAGTTGACACATACACACACACACACACACACTCATAGTAGAACTCTAAAGAAATTACCTTTACTATTAAACTCAATAAATAAAAAATTTTATTGATTTTAATTCAATTTAATTTATTTGAAACAAAATATATATACAAAATTTAAAACAAAATAGAATAAATTATACATATATATAAAATTTAAAAACAAAATAAAATATACAAAATTTAAAACAAAATAGAATAAATTATACATATATACAAAATTTAAAAACAAAATAAAATATACATATATACATCTACCTTCGCCGCCGCTGCCGCCGTCCCACCCGACGCTAGAGGTTTCACGCGTATCCACTAAAATTTTTACAAATTTTAATAACTATTTTAGTTAAACAAAAATTTTTACTCTAATATATCATTTAACTGTTAAGTAATAGGTACAAGATCTATCAATAGTCTTTATTTATCATAAAATTTTATCGTATAAAAATGTGTAAATATTTGAAAACTTCTAGAATATTCTAGAAATGCTCTTTGGTAAGTTTTAGACAGCTCAGCTAGCTCATAAAATTTATATATCTACAACGTGTTTTAACTATAACATCGTAACTTACTAGAAACGCGGTAGCGCCAGTCCTATCCTCTCGTCGACGTAGCGATTGTCGGCATTTCCCCATTCAGCCCTCGCACCAGGGGGGAGGATATTCCACAGGTGCGAGGCTAAGTGGCCGTTGTCCAGCGAAGGGTTTTCGAACATCCGGCGTAGATGTTTCATAAAACCCCAAAAGGGTTTCTGTCTAGCCGGATATTCAACCCCTCGCTGGCTTTTCCACCAGCTCTTGAAGTCCGTCGACGCCTCCTCCCAAAAGACGGACGCCCACGCGTCAATGTCGGCCGTCGTTATAAATGGCTCTAAATTAATAATATTATAAAATAGCATCCATATTAATTTTTAAATCAAAATATTTGTAAAATCATCGTACCGTATGTCATGTAGGCGGCTCTTAACGCCGAAATAAACGTAACGAATAGGGCCTCCATTGGTAATCTCAGGTGTCGAGCTCAAGTACAAAAATAAGAATGGTTCTTCTTCTTCTATTTTTTCTATTTATACCTCTTTACCCTCATTAAACCTTTTCCGGTTTTTTCTGCTTTTTGGTTGAATCTTTTCGGTTTTTCTTTGAAGGTTCTCGGCTCTAGGTTATTCTAGAAAACTATCAAAATAACAATAATCACCACCTTAATTGTTTCGGTATTGCGTCTCTTTAAAGGCTTTAGGCTCTAGGTTATTCTAGAAAACTATCAAAATAACAATAATCACCACCTTAATTATTTTGGTAAAGCGTCTCTTGCTACCATATTTTATAGAACCTTTGACCTTTTCTAGCATTTCTAATTGGTTTTACGATCTAAATGGTTTCAGCTGTCTAACCTTTCTATGTTTGCTCTGGAAAACACTCTGTATACAAAACCGCATCTACCTACATAAATCATCCAATATAATGTATTAATTTTTGATACGTAGAATAACGTTCATGTATTGATGATTTAGTCCTTTTCTTTTTTCTTTTTCTTTTCTTTTCTTTTCTTCAAATATTTTTGTGGTATCAATTACTTTTTTACATTTAGAATATTTTTCATCTCAAGTGTTCACTTTTCTACACGCATTTTATGCCCATTTTTCTATAAAAGAATTTGGTCATTTACGACCTTATAAGTATAAACCCGTAGGAATAATGTTTCAAGTTTTATAGGCTCTTAGAGTTTTTATATGTGGAATTGAGCATTCTGATCTAAAAGACCGTTCTAATTTGGACGATCGTTCAGTATGCAGGGCTTCCGATTAGCTATTCTGTGAACCTGCAGACGGCGCACCTCTTATTTTGGAGCCCGAGGGCGCTTTTTTTGAACGACCTCCTCCGTGGGCGGAGGGGGTCAATTTTATAAATGTTTTCTTTCTTTCTAATTTTTTCACCATTTTTTTGTTCATGTTATTATTTTTGTATTTAGATTACAGTATTTTGGTGATGAACAAAAATAAAATAGTGTTTCAAAAGTTTTATAATAAAATAGAATGTTGCATCGAATTAAAAATTATTGAGCCGTAAAGATTTTTCAACTCTCCAAATTTTCTACACCCTTTTTATGACCAGCTCTTTATGGTTATCTTTCTATAAAAGACCTTATTTGTCTACATGCTTTTTACGGCCAGCTCGCTCTGGTCATTTTTATAAAAGACCTTCTTGGTCATTTTTGGCAGAACATCAAACTTTATACGCATGCACCCGTAAGGATAATGTTTCATCGCATATTAACTCTCCCGAGATTTTACTCATTAAACAGACCATTACTGACCAGATTGACCGTTCAGACATTTGTTGACTTGAACGATCGTTCAGAAAATGGGACCTCCGAAATATATTTACACCTGCAGGTGGCACCTTTTTGACAAAGAGGGTCCGGGGTGCAAATTTTTGAGGGCTTCCTCTTCCCAGAGGGGAAGCTGTTTTTACACACAAGCTCTTTTTTTTTCTTTTCTTTTTTTGTTCATTTTAGTTTTCCTTTTTCCATTTTCAGTTCATCATCAATTTTCCTTTTTCATCTACAGTAACACATTTATTACCATATTCGAAAAATTACCATAATTCTACTATTACAATAATTGACAAATCTGTATCCTTTACCGTACGTCAACTCTCCAAATTTTCTACACACTTTTTACGATCAGCTCTTTATGGTCATCTTTCTATAAAAGATTTTATTTGTCTACATGCTTTTTACGGCCAGCTCGCTCTGGTCATTTTTATAAAAGACCTTCTTGGTCATTTTTGGCAGAATATCAAACTTTATACGCATGCACCCGTAAGGATAATGTTTCATCGCATATTGACTCTCCCGAGATTTTACTCATTAAACAGACCATTACTGACCAGATTGACCGTTCTGAAATTTGTTGACTTGAACGATCGTTCAGAAAATGGGACCTCCAAAATATATTTACACCTGCAGGTGGCACCCTTTTGACAAAGGGGGTCCGGGGTGCAAATTTTTGAGGTCTTCCTCTTCCCAGAGGGGAAGCCGTTTTTACACACAATCTCTTTTTATTTCTTTTCATTTTTTGTTCATTTTAGGTTTCTTTTTTGCGTTCATCATTGATTTTCCTTTTCCACCCACAGTAACACATTTATTACCATAATCGAAAAATTACCGTAATTCTACTATTACGGTAACTCAAGAACATGCATTCTTAACCGTACGACCTATAAATCAACCGTATATGTTTACTGCAGGACCTATAAATCGACGAAGAAATTGACCGTATATATTTACTGTACGACTTGTAAATCCGACAAAAGCCAATCGTATATGTTTGCTGTACGACCTATAAATCGGCCGAAAGTGACAAATTATAGGTCGTACACAAAAGATAGGGTATCCTTAAGCGTACGACCTATACGGTCCGGCCTTACTACTACTATTTTTGTCGAATTGAGCTTTTCTTCATCGGTTAGTAGTAAGGCTGGCACATATAGGGGGGTATGGTTGAGTATATCCCTATCTCTTGTGTACCCCCTGTAATTTTTCATTTTTGGCCGATTTATAGAGAGGTATGGTAAACATATATGGTCGATTTTTGTCGATTTATTAGGGGTATGGTTAAGCATGCATGTTCTAGAGTTACCGTAATAGTGGAATTATGGTAATTTTTGGATGGAGGTAATAATCGTATTACTGCAGGTGCAAAAGGAAAACTAAAGTGAAAAAAATGAAAAAGAACCAAAAAGGAAAGCATGTATAAAAAACGACTTCCTCCATGGGCGGATGAAGTCTTTCAAAAATTTGCACGCCCGGACTCCCTTTGACAAAATGGTGCCACCTGCAGGCCTGAATATGTTCGGAGGTCCCATTCCTGAATGTTCGCTCCAGTCAGTAAATGTCAGATTGGTCAGTAATGGTCTGTTTTATGAGTAAAATCTCGAAAAAGTCTATATGTGATAAAAGGTCATTTCTTCAGGCACATAAGTATAAAGTTGATTACCTGCGAAAAATGACCAAAAAGGTCTTTTATAGAAAAATGACCAGAATGAACAAGGCATTAAAAGTATGTAGAAAATTAGGAGAGTTCAAAAATCTTTACATATCAAAAGAAAAAACTTTTAAATCAATGTGTCACATGTCACACCGCCATACATGACCCCTTCGTAACAATCCCAACACTGGCTCTGTTGTTCAAATGGAAGAATGCTGCACTATAGTCACAGAGATCCGAGTTCGAATCCCAGATGAGCATTATTTTTCGAACAGTGTTTGGCAATGGTTACAATGGCAATGTGTTACCCAATATGTGTCAAATGTCTCAATTTTGTTTTTATTGTAAAAAAAGTCATTTAGTCCAACCATAAGGAAATGTACAAAAATTACATTTCAAAATAGGTTTATCATTTAGTACACGAAATTTTTTCAAAGTTTTACGGGTAACAACTTTACGACCTTGCTGGTGCTCAATACATAGACTGTACATTTACTTTTTCTTGTCCATTGTTTTTTACAAAAGCAAAAACTTTTCGGCCAGAGAATAAAAATTAACTTTTTTCAAAGTGTCTGATGACAAAGTAATACCGCGAACCTTGATCACCTGATGGTATTGGTTGGTAGATGGACTGTACAGTCTGTAAGCATAATTTTTCGGGCCTCACCTGACAAAATGGGTAATGTAGGATCCAAGACCATATTATCGTAATTCATCCGTCATTTGGTCCAAGCACCAGCCTGTTCGTACTTGATATTGTTGCTTGTCAATTGTTGACAAGTAAATAATACTGTCTGTATCAAAATACAATACTCTACTTTTTAATCGTTCAAAGTATGAATATAACTGTAGTCAAACCTGAGCTGTCGTATAAGCTGCTATAATGGAGTTAGTATTCCCCATAACCTCAGCAAAATCATCATGCTGACAATCGGTTGTTGACACCATTTGCTCATTGATTAGTCTAACATTTTCAATAACGTTGACAACATTCATTACAGGTTCAAAATATTCTTTAGGCCCATTGTGGGTCTTATTGATATTGTTTCACTGACCAAAACATAAAATAATAACTAAATAAATAAATACAAAAACTATGCAAAGTTACCTTCCCTCAAAACCAATTTAACATTAGCTTTGCTAAAGTTCTCTTTCCAGGATTTTCCGAAATTTTTGAAGGGTCTAATGAAATGTTCTCTCGATTGTAGACTTCTAGTTCCTATTCATGTTTTTGCTCATCCATCTGAGCTCTAGCAGGGTAACCTTCACTGTCTTATAAAAATTACTATTCTGTCACATTTACATTACATAAAACTTGCTAGTTTCAGTTTCATAAAAGTGTTGAGGTATTGTGTGAATAAACCACCATCAGGATTTTTGGTTGGATGATATTGCTCAATGTTATCATAATGCCAAACTTCAAAAATCTTGAGGATCTAAAACAAAAATAAAAATATCTGTATACAAAAAGCAAATTATTACAGTAACAATCAACCTTATATTCTTTCTCTAAAGCTTTGTATGATTCTATCATAACCAATGTACCATCTAATGCTCGATCTTGGTTATTGTGATTGCAGGTGGTCTTTTGGGAAGTATGCCTATGTCACGTGTCACATGGCCGTACATCACCCCTTCGTAGCAATTGCAACACTGGCTCGGTAGTTCAATCGGAAAAACGCTGCACTATAGTCACAGAGACCCGGGTTCGAATCCAGGTCGAGCATTATTTTTTGAACAGTGTTTGGCAATGGTTAGGATGGCAATGCGTTTACCCATTACGTGTCATGGTGAGGCTTGGATTGGTCCCACATTAGTGGGCCCCAGAACCTGCATCTTCAATGGACGAGGTCGTCCTTCTTTCAAGGGGGGGAATGTCACGTGTCGCATGGCCGTACATCACCTCTTTGTAGCAATCGCAACACTGGCTCGGTAGTTCAATCGGAAGAATGCTGCACTATAGTCACAGAGACCCAGGTTCCAATCCCGGTCGAGCATTATTTTTGGAACAGTGTTTGGCGATGGTTACGATAGCAACGCGTTTACCCATTACGTGTCAGGTACAAGTTTTGCATAGAGGGAACAACAGTTTACCACCATGCCAATATGGTAGAACAGGGTGTAAGAGATTGCAAGGCTGTAAAACCACACATTTGATCAATCCTTCATAAGGTTGGGAAGTTGAGCTGACCTCTTCAAAACCTTCGGTAAAGATTTTTGGATGACCTGTGGGGTATTTCCCATATTTGTTGACAAATGGGTATAAACTGTATACATCTACGTAATTGATCTTTTCTGCAGGTGTTCCATTTTCATTGTACTTAATTTTGTGATACAGTTTTATGGCATTAGTGCGAACACCAAAGAAAGCTAAAAAACAACAAATTTTTTGACAAAAAGAAAAAGAACATTATTAAAATTTTACTTTCTAGAGGGTTTATACATTCATGTGTTTCAACTGTAGCAAAAACTGTTTTCATTTCAGGATTTCAATGGAATTGTTGTAACAGATCGCATTCCCACATTTCAAGTACGTTATAACTGATTGATTGAAGATCCATAGCACATTTAAATGTGCGCTCATATGCATCATTTGTTTTTGTATTGTTATCAGCTGTTAACTGATGTCTATTTTTCATACATTTGGGGCAACCATGCCAATAACAACTGTAAAATTCATAAACAGTTGTTCCTTCAACAAACAGGTGGATATTAAAATTTTAAAATTTTTGACAAAATTACCTGACAAACCATCAACGATTTATTTTCCAATTTGAACTTCACCAACGTTAAATTCATGTCGAATATACAGTTTTTCATTTTTATAGGATATTCATTTTAACCATTTTCAGGGGATAAGAGACTGTCTTTCTTCTTTACTATAAGCTTCGCATGGTATTACTCCAATACTGTTTGGTTTCAAAAATAAACATCGGAAAACAAGATTACAAGTGCTGACGATAGTTTATTTTTTTTCAGAAGGATCAACAACTGTTTCCTCCATAAAAATTTCCCTACATTTCATGCAATGAAGTCATAAAATTTGTACATTGCTACGACAGTAATCAAGTAATTCATTGTCAAAGTTAAACTGACATCCCTAAACAAGGACACACTTATAAATGCAAAACTTTTATACTTTTTTGCAAACTTAATGCTTCAAGCTTTCCATTATACCAATCCAGATATGTGGCATGAGCTGCAGGTTTCATAGCATTGTAACTGTACATATCCGGTGAAGGATACGGTCCAATATATCCATAATTTTCCTTTCTATTAAAGAAATGTGGGAAATATCCTATACATATCTCAGTTATCCCAAATGTTTTCTGTAGAGCCACTAAAGGCATTGGAAGAAAGTTCAGAGAATCAATAATTTTTATCGATCCTACTTTGTTACACATCAATTCTAAGTCTCAATAAATAAATAAATAAACGAAAATGAAAAAACTATAAAACAATTTGCTAATTTACCTTTATTAATGATATTTAGTTTATGATGACTATTACTGTACAAAAATTGCATTATAAATTGTCCATCAAAGCTTCAAGAATTATATGCTATTGCTGTAATGTTTTTCATTCTTTTCCAAAAAGGTATTCACAGAGACATGTAGAGCCTTTGAATACACGTTTGCATTGACTGCACATATTGCCACAAAAATCTCCTTCCCTCTGACCACACTGATCACACACAGTATGGACAATGCATAAATTTGGCTCATGTTCAAATACATCCCTTAGTTCCGTTTGTTGTAGAATTTTTTCCTGGGTAGTCTCAAATCATAAAAAACAAATTTTTGATTAATTGGACACTTATCCGTAATTCCTGTTTCATCATCAACCAGACAAGTATTCTCATTGTTAACACCCTCATTATTTGTTTCAAATACATCTTCCTCTTCGATTTGCTCGCACCAACAGGTTGCATAAAACATGAATGTCCTGAAATTTAAAAATTTTAAACGAAAAAAATACTTATACCATATTTAATACTTTTTCTAAGTATGCTCTTATTGCACGTTTTGCATTCAAAATAACCCCAATTATGAGGTTTAGAATGTGCTCGCCGAACTAATGTATCACATTGCTCATACACTTTGAAATGGTCACAAATAGATACCCCAGTTTTTTGACGTTTCGATTGTCCTTTTTGTGTAGAAACAAACTTATGTCAAGCAAAACATTCATCATTTTTAAAATATCGCTGACAATCTTTGCATTTTCAAGCATTAAATTGATTACATGGGGCTGTATTGCAACAGAAAGGGCAAAAGTTTTTGCATCTATGTTCCACTTTGTTATTGTAGGCTAAATCGCAATAAGAACAAAAGTAGCTGTGGTCAAAAAAACTAGGCATCTTTGTAATGATTGAGTAATGGTTATCATGGTGGTAAATATTCAAAACATGCATTGCTTCAGGTCCTTAAAACTCTAAATGTGTATACAATAACAGAAAAAAAACTCTAACCTCTAAATATTAAATCCTTGAACCATTCTTTGCTAAAAATTTTGATTTAATAATATAGTAATAGAACAGTTTGCAGTTTTTCCCATTGATTAAAACCACAAGACTGTTTATGATTAGCTAATCCTGCCTGGGTCATCAATTCTTCAGCAATCTTTGTTCGCAGTACACGCCTCTTGCTAGACTTTCGAATATTTTCCCATTTGTACACCGCGTTCCTATCTTTTTAATGAACATAAGCTCTAACAACAACTAGAGATCTAGCAAAGCATTGTTGTTGATTTGAATAATACAGAGTTTGTCTTTCAGGAAATCATTATGTTTTAAATATTGATGAGCATTGTAAATACCTTAAATTGAAGAAGGAAATAAACAAAAATGAAAAAGAAAAGTTTTAAAAATGTTAAAAACGCAACCAAGTGAGTAAGTAAGAAAATAAGTAAGTAAATAAGTAATTTAATTAGCTCACTGCACACCTCAGGTAGTGTTACAACAATAGTATGAATTGTAGGTTGATGGCTATCAATCTGAATTTGTTCATTTGATTGAAGAACAGCATTAAGAGTGTTTACGACCAAATCTCTGGTTAGAGCATGTTTAGGTCATAAAGGTATTAAAATGCATTCAAATCTGGATGGTCAAAGGAAAACCCCATAAGCACATTATCATCGACATTCTGTGAAATTCGCTCAACTGTAGGTTGAAATGTTGGGGCAAGTAGAGCATTTAAATCATCCATATGTTCAGTATTACGAAAGTTCAAAGAGTACTCACAACCTTTGGTATTAAAACGCATAATATTCATGGTACTGAGTTTACCTAATTCAAAAAAATCATCCGCAACAAAAGATGAGTTTGTTATACACCCACCTCCAATTTGAACTGGTTCGTAAATTTCTCCTTAATCCAAACTGTGTGATGTGTAACTTCTGTATTGATCATTTTTATCATCATCATAATCTAAAATAGTTCCTTCTTCATCGAAAATATTATTATCGAGTGTTTTTTCTTCTTCTTCTTCCTTGGGTGTAATATTCTCGAAATCCTCATCTAAAATTACTCCATCTTCATTGGAAGTAATATCCTCTAAAATTTCCATAGGTATGTTGTCTTTGTCCGAAGTAATATCCTCGTAAATAGGTTTTATTATAAATATTATCTAAACTAAAACTAGAAAAAACTAGAAAACAACCTATTTACCAAAATTTATACAGTAATAATGGAAAAACATTTTATAAATTAGCAAAAACTATTAATTCTATGGTAGAAATTTAATTATTGTTTATGACCTTGTCATAGTAGTTTCCTTTTTTATGATGGGAAAGCTTTAAAGACCATCGTAACTCATGAACACGTGGCCATGTCATTTCTTCAGCTTATTTTACTGGGATATAGCCGGATAAAACCAGTTGAAACACCTGTTTTACCGTACAACTCTAGTATTTTTGGTTTTGATTCTTAATACTATAAAAGAGCTGTAATAGCTGTTTAAACATGTTGCCCCATCTTTTCTTTTTATGGGGAAAAGCTTTTAAAGGTGGTTATAACTCATGGGCATGTGGCCATATCATTTCTATAGCTTTGACCTTGAAGATTACTATAATGCACAAACACAATTATTTTCCCTACCTTTGATCTGGAAGATTACTATTACACACAAACATGTTTATTTTCTCTAGGTTCTATACGTATATGCTAGAATGACCATTTACTGTACAACGTACAGCTGGAACATTTCTTTTGCTTATAGGCCCACCTCTTACATAGTAGTCAAAATAACAAACTACTGTAGGATACATGTCTTGAATATTTATTATGCCTATAACCCCCCTCTTACATAGCCATAAAAATAACAGACTACTATAGGATATAAGCCCTAGCTATTTATTATGCTTATAACCAACCTTTTACTCTCTAAAATTTTGACCAGTTAATATATTTATCAGTTTTGATGTTACAAAACCTACTTGTTTCTCTCTCTCTCTCTCTTTAGTATATTCCTGCCCCAAGTAGTAGTTGAAGGTAAATATGTGTCGATTTATTTTCCAAACATTGACCCCAAAACAAAAGAGGCGTACAGTCGTGGATTCAAGTTCATTCTACCACAATACAGTATATTAGGTCGCAATGTCAACATTATTGAAAAGACATTTTCCCATGGAGGTCTATGTGGCATCAACCTTGGTTATAAGATGATGGTCGAGTGTGATGGTGTTACAGTATGATTTGCCAACCTGTTTAATGGAACAAAATATAGTTTATCTAAAGAAGTGAGTTGATATGAATTCTTTCTTTCTTTCTTCCTTTCTTTCTTTCTTTCTTTCTTTCTTTCTTTCTTTCTTTCTTTCTTTCTTTCTTTCTTTCTTTCTTTCTTTCTTTCTTTCTTTCTTTCTTTCTT